>JAAGAY010132515.1:0-160195 GCA_011801015.1 Ardeotis arabs
CTGAGCGACCTGATCTAGTGGGGGATGTCCCTGCTCCTTGCAGGGGGGTTGGACTAGATGACCTTTGAAGGTCCCTTCCAACCCTAACCATTCTATGATTCTATGAATCTATAAAAGAGAAGAAAAGAAAGTGAGAGTTCAGAAAGCTAAGAGGGAGAAGCACATCTTGAACTGTTTGCTCCTCTTCAATAATGAAGAAGGTAGAAACTTTCGCCAATCCATGAGGAAACTTCTTTGTGCTTATCCTTCCTACACATTTTCTTCCCTTACCTTGAGCCCTTCCTTCCCATGGCACACACCTACTGAAGAAGCTCTCGCTGGAAAACAAGTTCGGAACAGCTGCTCCCTCCCTTTGCAAAACTGAGGCTCGTCTCATTATTAAGGCACTGGCTGGGGATACTCATTTGTTGAGAAAAATCTGCACTTTTTAAACAAAAATCCCACATTAGCATGCAACGATGGGATCTCTCATACTAACAAAAACCTTTGCTACTCGTTGTTAGTGAGCATGCTTTGGGCCTTCAGCAGGGTCCTGTTCAGGTCAGCCACCCCTCTGAGCACCTGGCCCCCAGCTAACTGACCACGCACGCTCCCTGCAAAGGCTGCAGAGGGAAGATGAGCAACGTGCAGACAGCCCACAGGCTGAGAGTCCCGCACTAATGTCAGCCTCTTCCTCCCTCTCCCCCAAGTAATCACAGCACAGCAACCAGAAAGAGAGAAGTTTGCTTGCAAACCATTTATGAACCAAAGAAAGGTAAAAATATCAATGGACATGGTGTTCGCAAATCAGCTGAACAGGCTTTAATTATGCGAAAACACCTTCTGTCACTGTGATCAAGGTTTGCAATGAAGTTATAACTATAGTATTAGCTTTCATTCCCAAAAGACTAAAGGATCAGAGAGCTGACATTTAGAGTGATATTTAATTTTTTTAAGATATACATAAACAAACACGTACCAAATTTGCCCTTTTTTTTCCAGCCACAAGAGTTTCACTAACCTGCAGGGTTCCTCTGAAAAAGAAATAGATTAATATGGATTTATTATAAGGAAAAGAATTCATTATTGTAAAAATAATGTTTGGAGAAATTACATGTAAATTATATTTGGCCAGGAAGCCAAAACTGACAATCAAATAAAAATGCCCTGAATAGTCATTATGGTAGCACAGATGTTCTCCTGCCACATTTCACTTTGACTCTTTCTATTCAAGTTGCTCTAAAATAGATAATTGAATAAGGGGCTGTAACAGCAGGCTACAGCAGACGTTTCTGTCCGACTCCGGCTCACAGATCTTTCC
The DNA here is from genome assembly GCA_011801015.1 of Ardeotis arabs. Taxonomy (NCBI): domain Eukaryota; kingdom Metazoa; phylum Chordata; class Aves; order Otidiformes; family Otididae; genus Ardeotis; species Ardeotis arabs. The sequence continues at coordinate 1,301 of JAAGAY010132515.1, forward strand.
TTTCCAGCTTTATTCACAAACCTGTTATTGCTGGGCCATATTTCCTGGATATTGAACGTGGCAAACGCTATTTTAAAAGAAATATGTTTTGCAGAAATACAAGTTCCGCAGCTGTTACAGTGTCTTTTTTTAAAGCACTCTGCACTGCATACCATTAGCATTTCATAGAATTTGACTGAGAAGTTCAAAATGAGGGCAAATGTGCAGTTCTCAGAAGATCAACTAATTCAATGGCTTGGAGAGAGTAAGTGCTCCAAGGAATCACATTAAAAACTGTTGAAAGTGCTGAGTCAACAGCAAACTTTGCATACAGAGTTGGTTAACTGGTTTCACAGAAAAATTTATGACTGTACTTATAAAACCTTGGTTGTTGTTCATGAAAGCTATTAAGGATTTTCGTTTCAAAGAGGACTCAGAGATCAGACCTCTGCAGGAGTCCTATGATTAACTGATTTTGTCACTTTGCTATCTTAAGTCAAAAAACAAAACCAAAACAAAAACAAAAACCAACCAAACAACCCCAAAACATCAGCTCCCTCAGCAAAGCAAGAACTGGGAAAATATCAAGGATAATCAAAAGTGTTTCAAATGGTTCAAGCTGGAAGCTGCATTTTTAAAATTAAACGCAAGAAAATATCACAGCTAAGGGCTGCTTGCAACACTACCGTTAATATTTCATCCTTTTTCACATGAACCCTTCCATTCAAAACTATTTAACAATTCTGCAATTAATTATAAACTTGCACAAATTGACCCCAAATTATTTTATTTTGCCAGCAAACTATGCACCCGGCAAATTTCAGCCGTCTTACCTGGGGGCCTTTGGGAATGACCACACCAAGTTCTGTCTCCATGTCAATATTGCCCTACAATACTGCTTCAGGACAAAGCACATTTATTTTACTTGGACTCTCAAAAACTTTTGTGACTGACAGAGCAGACCTTTACTCTTCCATGCTAGCAGAGCTTCAAGCATATAAACCTCTCTGAGAAGTAAATCTCTGCCCTAAAACCAACTCATGGCATGGTTCTCTGCTCCATCCCCTTGCACACAACTCAAAAAGAGGGTGCAGCTCACCACGATCGGGGGCAGGCAGGCAGGTCCCCTCGAAGCACCTCAGTCTTGCGCCCCACAGCCCAGTCAGGATTGAGCTCATTCATTTCTACCACAGACAAATTGATAGCAGCGCCCTTGTTCATCTGAGATGACACTGCTCTTGCCCCATACTCAATCAAGACCAACAAACAGAAAAGCATAAATTTTGCACATACTGAAGGCACCTCACAGAAGCCAGAACTCGCATCAGGAAGTTAGTACATTTGTGAGGAAATCGTCCTCAGCATAGTCCTCAGAAGTCAGCTCCGTAGCCTGAGAAACGCCAGACCAATGTGTGGTCCTAGAGGGAGCTTTGCAGTGAAACCTCTTTGGAGGGTACAGGCTGGGGCTGTTATTTCTGAGGGCTACATAGAGTGCATCTCTAATGATTTGTTCTCTGTCTTCCAGATCTTTAAATCAGAAAAATCTCCTCTCCTTGTCTCAGTCATGAGTCGTTTTGTGTTTAGATGTAGTCCCTTACAAAACTGCTCTCAGATTCATTATTTCTGCTCTTTCTTCCTTTAACTGGAGTAGCTCCTTGTGGCTGAAAGACAGTATTTGAGCTCTGCTAATTAAATGGGGTAACATTTTACTTGCCAGGACTTCAGTTTGGAAAAAGAGAAAACAACACCAATAAAAGCTGGAAAGGCTGAACCATGCCATGGGTTGTTCTTAGGACAGAGGTTTATTTCTGAGCAATTGCTGGTACTATATTGTTCAAAATTTCACTCACAGCTGTTTATTTTAATTGTTTTTTTTCCCTTTCCTCTCAAGACACCCAAGTCCCAACATTGCCCTTTGCACTCGAGCAAGAAGCCCAGAGACACCAGAAGGCATCTTATCTGAGGAAAACTCAGGTTAAAGTCTTTAAAAGCACCGCTGGACGCTCCTTGCCTGAACAGAAGAACATCTGAGGAGTCTGCCAAGAAGCAAAGATGGAGTTTGGGCCACAAGACATGATTCTTTTGGAAACAAGCTGCATCCTCTAAAAATAGCTGAGCAACATGTTGTGCCAGAGCTTGGTACTGACCCAGTCTGCTTATCCTATGCACCAAAAATATAATTTCTCTCAACTCTGTATTTGTAGTTTTCTGCTTTTTTATAAAAGGATTCAAGATTTTTAAAAGGATTCAAGAAGAGCTGCCCAAGTTGTGAGGCTGTGTTAGATTTCCAATTTAACAGACTTCTAGGGATAGCAGGAGATTTTTTTCCTGCTATGTGTGAGACACGTGCATGCCACACAAATGGCTGATGTAAGGAGAGCAGTTTCTTACACTTCCTCCTGTGATTTATGTCTCTAGATTTCCACACTGTGGCTGAAGGGCTCCTGGCTGAGGGGCTCATTGCTAGCAGCTACTTGCGAGTGAAGAGGACTTTGTGTACAGCCCCCTCACTGCTTTTTTTGCCTGCAAGCTGCTGTGCTTTTTTAATATTTGCCAAAGTGAGAATTTTAGAGTTCTCCACAGCAGTGAAGCTGTCACATTCTGGCCTGAAGGTCTCTGATCTGCGAGGCAGATAAGTGACCACTGTGCTGTTTTTCCTCTCACATTTCATTACCAAACTACCTCCGGATATCACAATTCTCTGCACATTTCCTGCCAGAAATAACTGTAGCCCAGCCTTTCTAGAGTACATAGGTATGTGCGACCCATTCTACGACCCATTTCAGCTTGTGCATCGTTCGGGAGAGCTGCCAGGGAAGGACACATCCAAAAGGCTGTTTGCTACCTCCATCCCTCTTTCCCCCTTATATTACAACCCAGAGCTGCCGTTTGCCAAACTTGCAAATCTGCATCTTTGTTGTGACTGGGAACCCTGTTTCCCAGCTTCGAGCAAACCACTGCAAAATAGCTGGACTTTAGAGTTTTTTTCCTCCAGTGCTCTCTTGCCAGAGCACTGCAAGACCTCAGGCTCACCTGAGACCCCTCTCACCAGAGGGATAAGTTGCAGGATCTAGCAGCTACATGGGCATTAAATAAAGCCACTCTTCATATTCCTGAGCCGATCTTATGGACCAGCACTGGCCCATACCAGGGACAAGCAGGGCTGAGGAAGCCCGGAGGAAGGCAAGGCTGGGAGCAGCACGTCCCCAGCCTGCAGCCTCGGCTGCCAGAAGCCGCCAGCGCTGGCAGCGCCAGCGTCAGCGCTTCCAGAGCCAGAGCTCACGCCCGGGCTCTTGCATTTGCCTATCTGCCATGGGCTTGACTAACCCTTTTTGTGACCTCATTCATACCTTTGGCCTCCCAAACATCCTGTGACGACGAGTTCCCCAATTTAAGCATACATTGTGCAGAGAAGGACTTCCTCCTCTTTGTTTTAAACCCACTGCCTGGTATTTCCACTGGGAGCCTCAGACTGTGAGATCCCAGTGAATAGTAATTCCCTGGTTATCTTCTCTATACCATTCATGTTTTTTTATGAACTTTCGCCATCTTTCTTAGGCTCCAGAGTTCCCTCCCATGCTGAACACAGCTTATCTGGACCAGAGAAAAGCACTCAAAAGCCTCAATTCTATTAACAAAAGCCCTGGCATTCTTTTATTTCTGCTTTGTTTACATAGATTTCAGAGATATTTGTTGCCCCCAACTAAACACAACAAAGTTGTCCAGGAGTGCCACACTTGCAGCTGGATTAGCAAGACCGCTGCATGTGTGACAAGTGGGACCAGGGATTTCCGAACTGAGTCCTGATGAGTCACCATACATGAGGAACACATTGCTCTGAAGCATTCAACACTCCCCTTCAGGACCAGATGTCCCAATGGTCCGCTGCAGCTCAGACACCAGAAACCAGCAGCCACATCCCCTCGCCCCATGGCAGAGTAAAGGCTGCACTCCAGAAAACTGAGCTTAGACTATCACAACCAGAGTTTCTGCACCTGAGCACTTCACCATCCAGACTTTATTCTAGCACCTACCAGCACAGCCAGCACCCTCAAATGCTTGGTCTCAACTATGCCTGCAGAAAAACAGACCCCACAATTTTAAAAAAATCTGTCTCAAAGGAACGGTGATAACAGAAACATCTCACTGCAACCGCAGGGCAGAAAGAGAGGAGCGCTCCAGCAAGCAGGAACAACAGGGGAGTTCACACAGATGGAGCATGGTTAGGAGATATTCCTGTTTTTATGAGAACTATCACAGGCTTTTTATTGCTAGACATGTATTTGAAATGGAGCTTTGCATCTAGTTTCTCAGTTTCTTTCCTCTGTTTGCACCAGTAGAAAAGTCATGAGTATTATAACCTCAGTCTCATTTTATGGGAATAAGTGTTACCAGAAACTCAGTACAGCTTTATCACAAGAGCAGGACTGTGTGTGTAATGTGTTTGTACAAGTGTATTAAGGTTAAGAGAGAAAAATCCATTTAAAATAGTTAAAAATCCTTACAAATACCAAACAGCAAGAGGAAAATATTATGTTCACTGAACAGGATTTAAGCTCTAAGCAAAAAGTGGCAGACTATTTTCAAACTGTAACTGTGTGGTTTTGAACCCAAGGAATCGAGGAGATACCCAAGGTGCAATTGAGCTAGACTGACTATTTAAATGCAGATGAAGAGTACATCTTGTGTTAATTGTTAAAGTGCAACTCATTCAGCCATCACAAGATTTCCAGCCAGGAATCCCCAGCTGGTTTATTTCCCCTTTTTTGTACGTTTGCCAGATCATTGCTGTACTCAGCACCACACTTCCTCCTCTCAAGAGCAAATCCTCCCTGAAAATAAGCAGCAGCAATACCCTGAACAGAACCATTGGAGTTGTTGAATCCAACATGCAAGGCTGGTGGCTATGCCACAGGGAGAAGCCTCTGGTTTGGCTCCTGCCCACAGTGCCGGCACTGCTACAGAGGCATCGCCACAGGCCAGGACTGGGGCTGTTGGTTCTGGTAGGTGCTAGCACTGCTGAGAGCACCTCCAACAAATGTGCCTCTTGCTGTGCTCATCTCACCAGTTTGCAGAGCAGCCCCTCCAACACCTTGTCCCCCATCATAGCCAGCTGCCATCCAGGGCAGGGAAGGAGGCTTGCGTTAAATCAGCTTCCTGGAGAAGGGAAGCATCTGTCTCTGTATTCCAGGAGACCCCAAATTCTATCAAAATGGTACTTCGATATCAGGATGGGCAGAAAAGGGGGAGGGTTTGGAAGAGCCCAGGCACAGAAACACAGTGCCCACAGCTGGCCGGGATGCCCTCACTAATACATTGTCTGGAGCAGGGTCTGGCCATGGAGCCCTGCCTGCTACTTCTGCTCAGCCGAGCAGGGCTCCCCAGGCAGGTGATGAAACACCCACGACAGCGGCACATTCCTGTGGATAGAGTCTTTGCAACTACCTTAGGATCACATTTTGACACTGGCACAGGCATTCATTTTGGAAGGGACTATCCTATGTTTCACCTCTATTGCTTAATAATGCCCTAGCTAAAGTTCTTGTGAATATGGCAAAGGAGAGAAGATCGCTATGCAGATCAGATACTCATCATTAACTTAGAGAGTAATAATGAATAAGGTTAATAGCACGGCTGAGCGGAGAGTGTTCAATGTACTGAATATAGATGAGATCTGCAGCCAAACTTCCTGAAGATTTCACTGAGGGATGCACCTTTCCTTCATACATAGGGGACAGGAAACAGCATCACAGCTCTGGGCTAGATCCAGGTTGAGCCCATCAGTAGGACTAGTATTCTTCCGTTCAGCCCCTTCTCGTCTGCCCCTGAAGACTCTTCTTCTGCAATCCCCAGGCAATCTCCTCTCCGTGACAGTTTTATAACACACACAGAGTACAACCTCTTTAAACACATTGCTTCAGCACATAGCAGAATAGATTAATCTCACAAAGATAGGACTTGTAATGAAGCTAGCAGACCAAGGTAATGTAAATGCCAGAGCGATCAGGAGTAGGGGAAGGTGAATATCACAGCCTACTGATTTATGATTACACTGGTTGACCTTGCTAAAATTTTCTAGAAATATAGGTTAGTTTAGGCAAATCTCAACCTGTCTTCTGGCCAAAATGCTCCTCACAAGACAGCAGGTCTAAACAGGCATTATTTACTACTGTTTGGTTCCCAGTGAATCATATTTAGTCTAATTTCCAAATGCTCATTAATAATGTGTTGGACCAAAGTAATAACTCCCTGTTGATACCAAGGAAATAAAGTGCTTTACAGTTCTATCCCACCTTCCACCCAGAGAGCATCCAGCACTTTATGCACTCATGAATTTACCCTCACTGCCTGTGAGGCCTGGGGGGGTAAAAACGCTGGAAAGATTCACCTCTAACACAGAACTGTTAACTTCCTTGTAAAAATGTAACGTAAATATATTTTAAATAATATTTGTTTTCCTCAGGGATTTTCCATTACCATTTCTCTCATCGCTAATTTTAATTGCAAAATATATTCCCGGTTGACAAGATAAGTTTTAGTAGTGAAGAGGCTTAATAAAACAGAGCCTTGAGTCACCTTGATCCTTTTCCAAAGATAGAGCATACTATATGTAGAGTAATATTCCTACTTCCACAATGTGTTTCTAGCTATTCACTGCAAAGCCATTAAAATAGTTCTATATAGCATAACATGACATGAAACAGCAATTCTCCAGCAGTGCAAACATAAGCAGCCTCTCCTTCCAAGGAGGAACCATAGTTCAGCCACCTTTGGGTCAGTGAACGTCCTGAACATCTCAATATGCAAATGATAAGCACTATGGTTCAACAGAAAAAAAAAAATCTCAGATAAAAACCTGTTTGCCTTCCAGTAGATGCCTGAGGGAGATTTAAATCATTCCTACCAAACTGATCAGTATTCCACAGGACACTTCACAAAGGAATTAAAGAAAATCAATTTCCTTCAGACCTTCCTATTTGTAAGCTTTTTTATGAGTCAATGACAGCTGAAGTGTTTGCATCATTAATGAGGTCTTTCAGCACATAATACCTCAAACGCTGCACAGGGGCTCTCTTGGGATGGATAAAACAAACGCGCTAGTTCTGATGTCCAGACTTCAGAGCAAGAACCAGGAAGCACAGCTGCATTACACCTCTCATACGTGCATGCACATATATCCTTTTTAAACTAGCTTGTGTTATGCAGGATAACACTTTTTGCTAGCTCTCTGAGCCCAGCTGCATTCATATGAAATACCCCAGACTCCATAGGAGTCAAGAAAAGCAAAGGCACAACTACGTGCTAGACATTTTAAATCTTTGAGGCAGAGCTTGAAGGAATAATGGTCGTTCTTCAGTGTTTTCCAGAAACACTGCGTGAATTGCAAGGTATATTATGGTCGTTCTTTTCCTCTGCAGTAGCTACGTCTACCCTAAAATTGCAAGGTTTGGCTCGGGATGTCTCCGGCCTAAAAATGTAATTTAACACAGCAATTATTAGCAAATTTCACATAAGAGATGTGCAGGAAAAAAAATAAAAAGATTTATAGAGAGACCATTACTTGTGCTCACTGCCTCTTAGAATAACTAACTGATCACCCCACTAAGAAGTTCCCCTTGCTGTGGTACCCTTCCTCTTGGAAAACAGCGCCTGGTGGGACCACTGCCTGTGGGACAGCCCTGCCTGCTCAGCAGCAGCTCCCACGGGCTGCAGGAGCCTCCTGCTGACTGACCATCACAAGAGTCACAGAGGTCTTTAAATTCCCTGTTTCTTACTGGGAGGAAATAACAGCTGTACTTCACACCCCTCTGCGGCCTCCAGCTCTCCCTCTCCATGGGTCGGAGTCCAGGATCCTCCTCCTGCTTCTGGTGTCCTGCAAATGGCTTCTCTCCTACAATCTGCAGTTTCAACTCAGTTTTTGGAGACAGCTTGCTGTGTCCTGGATTAGTTTCTCCATCAAACTTCACAGTCACACTCTTAGAAAACATACATTTTTGGGTTTTCTCCCTTTCAAACATCTTAGTCTTTAAGAAGCCGTGTACCAGCCCGGGTGCTTTGTGCAATACTGGGGAAAATTCTACTATTTAAGCCTCAAGGCTCCGACAAAAATTCCTCTGATGACTTTAGTGCAGCTAGCCCACGGCTCTGCAAAGGCTGCATAGTTTTCTTTGTTGGTAATTTTTCATCCCACATGCCAGCAGACTTAGTGGTGCCATGCCCCCTGCTCCTTCACACAGGGTGTGCACGGTACGAGCACAGCAAACATGGTGGGAAGTCTATGATTCTACTTCAAATTGGAGAAAGTTCAAACAACATTCATCCCATGTACCCAAAAAGTTGTCCGGCACAGGGAGCCACCCCAGCAAGCACAGCCCTGCTCTGGTCCTCACTCCGCTGAGCGCAGCCACGGGGCAGGATCCCAGCGGAGCGGTCACCTGCAGAGTTGCACCAGTAATTCCCTCTGCAGGCACCAGACAGGTCCTGCTCTCATGTCATGTTGTTCCCTTGAGTGAAGGTTCCGGCTGAGTTTATCTCATCTCTGATGAACTCACCTTCTGTGCCCGATTCACCGCACTTTTGTACCCACATTATGGCAGAGAAGTGCTGCATAGATATGCAAAATTGGTGAAGAAAAAAGGCCCTCCAGACCCAAAAGAATTGAATCAGGGTGTGGAGGTATCACCTCTCCCTCAATGTTTGGTGTTTGTATTGCTGTTTATGCAAACTACAGGGCTTGAGTTTTTATTTTTAGAGAAACATACAACAAAAGATATTTGCGTAAATCACATTTTAAGGAAGGAAAGCTGTCACCAATGGCAGAAGCAACAATTAGCCCCCAACCATTCAACAGGAGTTGTATAACAAAAATACTTTTTAGATAAAGATTCGTGTTTAGAAAAAAATCCCTTGCCTGCTGATGCTTGAGCTAATGCACTTCATTACAAGAGCCTGACCATCCCATTAATTGGCTAGATGATGCAGTCATTGAAATAAATAAGCTACACTTTAGCAGGGCTAGCAATTCAGGAATCCATACTACCCTATTATCTTACAGTGAATAACAGACTGTAAATAATGCAGATATGTAATTAAACCAACTAAACATTAAAAGAAAAAAAAAAAGATTAATTCTAAGGATTTTCTTGGTTTTCACGTTCTGCCAAAAGTCATTACCTATCAGATAACCCACAGGTTCCTCAACATGCCCTCCAGAACGACTAGCATGAAACAAGTCTCTCGAACATCATAATTAGTTAGATTAAAGGTTTTAATGCTTTTTCTTCATGAAATGACTAAATTAAAGACACATCTAAGGGAACACTGATATTCCTGCCCAAGAACCTCCTGCTGTCTTTACAGTTTGATTATCATCTGGCTGTTGTAAAAAAAGAGGTGAGGGAGGCTAGATGCTTACAAGGCAGCCTATGTAATTTAAGCGATGCCAGACACTTATAATATGTAGTGGAAGATGCAAACCTAACATAGATCTATAGTAAATCTAAAATGCAAAAATTAAGCTAGGGTCAAGTCTCAGTCTTGCATGGATAGTTAGCCAGAACATGTACTAAATCTAAGTGTGACGTACTCTGTGCATGGAGGTCCTGCAGGCTGGTCCAGCTGCAAGCACACAGCTTCCCCTCTCCCCCACCTTGCAAAAAAGGATGTTTGGGTCTTTCTCTACAGGTCCAATACCATCACTGAGACAGAGCAAAGACTAAGGGTGAGGAAATACTCTATTCTTCCAGGGGATATATTTGCCTACTTTTTATACACCTGCTGACATCATCTAGGACCAACATGAGCTCAAATAACAACTTCAGGCCGAAAGCCCATATCACTCAAGCTGAAGGACTAAAGTGGTTATTACTAGTTAGGACTGTCGACCAAAGAGTAATGCACTTGGACTAGAGCTGGTTTTGAAGCATTTTATGGTGAAAATTTCACAAAGTGAAGGAAACTTGACTGTAGTCTAGTATAAACAATCACTTCAGGGAATATGACTTCAAGGAGAGTACTGTCCAAGTCCAGGATTACCAAATACTCCGGTGAAAGTAAGAACCATCCTACAAAGCCATTTCCTGTGGCTTCAAAATTCTTTCTGCTCCCATTTTTTTAGTTGGATCTACTACTAGCACTTCAGGATCAATCTTTTTTTTGGACTTTGTGAGGCTCATTAGTTGAAATGCACAGTGATCTGTGTGAATGAGGAGAAGAGAGTTAGAACCTCCTGTACAGAAGAGAATTTAAGAAATTCTTTTTCAGTGCCTCTTCAGAACTTGGCTCTGACCTCCTAATCCTGAATAAGCGTTTTATTTCTTTTTAACCAGACAAAGCACAGATCCAGGAGATGTATGCTGTGTGGATAGATCCAAGATACGTGTACTCTTTGGATAATAAAAAGTGCTCTGGGTGAAGTACCTCAGGCAGCGTGCATGTCTAGGAAATTATGGGCAGGCATATAAATATGTGTAAGTGTATATTCAGACTTTGCTTCTCATATCCTGTGGCTGAGCATTACCAGCCACGGGGCAGGAAAAGGAGGTGGAAGAGAGAGAATAAAAACAAAAAAAAAAACCCCCATGGCTCTGAGGACCCTTTTTGCTGCCCTGCTATTCAGTATCTCTCTTCTGCCCCAAAGGAGAGACATCCAGTCTCCATTCTAGGAAACACTTGATCCAAAAACAGGAATAATGTGTATATCTGAGAGCAATAACACACCTGAAATGTTCTTCCGTTTCTCAATAAATGGCAATTATCCATCCACTATTTATTGTAAATTTTTAAAAGGCTACATAATGAGGCATGTAATGTTCTCAAAGGTTTGCTGAAAAAAAATATCTTCTGGGAAGCATCAGAAATACACATAATATCCCCGAATTCTGGGAAAATACGTAAGTCTGATTTAGCTGAAATTTGTCTAACAATATATGGAGGCAAATACCTTACAATTGAAAGCACATTTGAAAGATCACAGGGACTTATTTATTCCATCAGCGGAGGTCAGGAACAAATTATATTCCAAAACATGTGTTCCCTACCTGTTTGTTTCATAGATGATGGCTAGATGACATGCAGAGCTAAAACCTCTCACTGCCAGTCAAAAGGAAGCTCGTTCACAGAACAAACTTCATTTTTAGGTCTTTAAGCGCAAGCAATTTGGACAAGCACGTCTCTTTTCTGGAAAGGCAACGATGTCCATCCTGGAGGCTATACAAGATTTTATGCAGCAGTTGCTGATCAAGCCCTTAGACACATGGAGATGCCATTTTGATAGTGCTGAAAGATCCTAATGGCTGCCAGGAGGGGAATTTCAGAATGAAAGACAATAACAGTCCTCATTAAAACCCCTGGATTTGCCACGCTCATTTTAGATTCAGTTGAAGGAGCAATGAAACCACTTTCCATATAATAAAAACCATTTTCAAGCTGCCTCACAAGGCATTAAATTGCAAAAGAGGTCAGGGCTAAGCCATTTCACCTGAAAGCTTCCACTCGTTGCGAAAGAGGAGGCTGGAATATTAGTTTTGCAGGATTTGGACTTTGGAGGCACAAAGTCAGATGAAAGGGTTTGGAGAGGAAGTAGGAGAGAGATGGGGCTTTCTGAGCGCATAACTCCTCGGAGTTACAGTCTTTGGATATACTAAGAGCTGTACCCTGTGTGCATTTACTCTATTTTGTTAAAGAAATCTCCATTTTTTCAATAACTGAGAGGGTAATAACAACAAGTCCAATTCATAATCTCAGTCTTCATGTGCATGATTCATAACACTGTAAATTCTCTCCTTTACAGCTTGTATTTTCTCAGTGTTTCAAAAATTTCTGAATAAGTTGACTCAAGTTTACAGCTCTCTGTAAAACAGAAGCCCAGCACATCTAGGAATTTACAGAAAAATATGACAATTACACTACAAAGAAACCCCAGCAATGAGGACTCCTGAGACTGTTGTTTCTGACTTCGTCCCAGTTCTAAAAATGGGAACTGGCCAGCGTGAAGGCTGAAGAGAAAATGAAAAAGAGCCTACCAGTAACTGGTAGATTAAAAATCCTTGAGGATGGGAAACCACAGTAAAGCTTCAGCGAGATGAAGGAAAAGTCTGTTTACACATAAAATACACATAAATGTACACATTCCTGTTCTGGTAGGGCACGCAACAAATACTAAGGAAAAATAAATCCATCTGTAAATCAGATCTCTGCTGATTTAGCAGTGTTACATTCCTCGTGTGCCACTTGCGAACTGAGGAAGAGGATGGGAACAGAAGAATAAATACCACCTTTCAGTTGTCTTCACTGGAGCAGTACTGGACCATCGCAATGTGCAGTTCTTTGGAAAAAAAATAATAATAATAATATGCAAGATTTAAAAAGATGGATTCTTTTGATCTGAAAAAACTGCTCATCTTTTCTGTTCCTCTGTCCTCCTGTTCCTTGCTCCTCAGGGCTCAGAAGACAAAACATCGTGGCCCATGCTTTCTCCTCTCTTTTTGAATTGATTTTTTTTCAAGAATTTCTGTAGATTATGCATGAAGGGAGGTCTCCCTGGTTATTTTGATTTGCGCTCTAAACGCTTCATGTACCCCTCTGGAATCCTTGTCAATTCATTTGCTCTCTGCTTTTCTATTTATAAATTCTTGTGACGAAGTTCTGGAATCTTCATTTGCATTTTTCATTTCAGGGCTTGGAGAATGAAATGGGGATTATTTTGGAGTGTTTTCTTCTGTTTGTTTTCAAGACCATACAACACCTCACAGCTAGATTATTTGCTGTTTTTCCACCAAATCTTCCCATGCTTTTTAGCTGAGTGTTATTTTACCTATCAGAGGGGCTGTACTGCTCTGTTCTTGGACTGGAACATGCTATCAGGTTCCCTTCAAGGGCTTGTAAGAACACCTCAGGGTCAAGTTAGATACTAGTCCAGGCAAGGGCAGTATTCATTCGCTACGTAGTTATCAAAGATTCTTTCTTCTTTCTGTTTCAGGAAATATGTATTTCTGCTTTCAAGATATCCTAATCATGCACAGGTGCAACCTGACAGATCTGCTCTGGGCATTTGCCCATTGCACTTTTGAGTATCACCAAATAGTAGCCTGTGCAATTTCCTTTAGAAACTTAGGTTCTAAATCCATGCCGTATGTGCAATAATAATAATGATGTGGACAATATTTTATATCAGAGTGAATACATTTTGGAGCTATTGACAGAGGTCATCCTATTAAATGACATGTACTCCCCAAATAATAAACCAAATCAACAGCTGAAGGTGTAGGTGTCCATAAACCTCAGGAGCCCTCTAGCTGACTGCTTCTTACATGCAGGAGTTTCATTCCTTGCACATTTTCTATGTGTTAACTATCCAATTACTCAAAACTTAAAACAGGAACATCCATAAGCCCTGATATACAAATATGATAAGATTCAGACCTATGCAGTGTCAGGAATCAATCTGGCATAAATTCCACCTACTGTGCCTGAACATCATCTTCACAAGAGGAATCATCCAGCACCTCAGGAAAAACGTAACACCAATTCCATCTAAAGAAAAAAGTTTTGAATCAGCTCTTTGCTGCATGCAGTGGCTGTGGCTTGCTCTTATTCTGAAACTCTTCCCTTGCCATGAAAACGCCAAAGTAAAATGAAACTCCTCCATATGTTTAGGCTACACATTTGTGATCATTAATAATATTTGGCCATGTATTGAGGTGCCTTGTTTTTCACTGATATGCAAATTGTGCTGCTTATTAGTCTCTGAGGGGTAACGGAACATGAGAATTAGAAAGACAAGGTAGGGTAGTTGGATGGGAGGAGCAATCCACACCGAGTGCACAAGCATGCCCTCCTTGTAGCTGTTGTTTCTCCTGCTGGCCCTTTCCACTGCTCAGTCTTTGCGATCCTGGGGGAATTGCTGCAGACAGTTGCACAGCCAGTGTGATCCAGGGACCCCACACAGTTGTCTGCAAAGAGTAGGAGAGACAGAAAGCACATGGTCTAATATAACCACATTCAATCTGACTTGTATGGACTGAAGAAGTGGTATCACTACTCCTGAGTGCCTCAGCCACCACAGCTGAACCACAAAAACCTGCACTGATCATGAAAGTAACATAGATTTAAATGTAAATTATTGCTCATAATAATAACGCATAATAACAGTTTAACAATAATACAAAAAATATGGATCCATTATCATAGGTTTGCACTAAAATCCTCTGATAGGCAGTAGTTAAGACGTCCCTGCTACACATTAATGAAACAGACATTATACCGCAGACCCTAGCTGACGATGATGCCAACAACCAAGATGAATGGCATGCAGACAGTGCATCCTCTGTACAAGTAGTCAACCACACCACTCACCAGGTCTTAGCAGAGGAAGTCTGGTCAGTTCCTGCATGAAAGAGACAGCGGCGGATCAAGGCAAAGGAGGTTAGAGCAGGCTTTGCTTTTCACTAATATTGATGTCTTCTCACCTCCTGCCAGTTCAAAACCTTTGTATAGCTACTAGAAGACGAAGAGTTAAGGGTCCCAGGCCTGCTGGCCTGTATCATTGCCCTTACCAACTTCTTAAGCTCCCAGGACACCTGGGAAGGCAGACCTGTGAGATGAGGGAGCAGCATGAAGTCCACTGTAGTGGTTATTCAACATCGTACGCAACACATGAAAGCGCTCCATTTGCAAAAAGGCTTCGCTTCAGTTACAAATGAGTTGAGTTCTCCCATTTTTACACTATCTCCATGTTCAGTCTCTGCACACACACAGAGCTGTGGGGTATAGAAGCCTCCAGAGAAGTCAGCTGGCAGACTAAGCCAGAGATTAAATTTACACCTAAGAATGACTGAAGAGAGAGGATTGTTGTAGTTTCACTGGGAATATCAGAAAGGCCTGGGGCAGCTCAAAATGTGAGATCAGAGCCATCAGGGAGCAATAATATAAGCCCAAGAAACTGGAGAACGAGGTGGCTTAGGGTGTACTTGAGGCAGTAGATCAAAGAGATGACTTGTGAAAGAAAAAAGTCAGGTCAAAAACTAATTGAGTAAAGGGAAGAGCAGACAGACACAAAGACTGAAGCAAGTCTGGTTCTCTTTACTATCTGCTGTTCGATCTGGACTGTGCTTACAGTCGTTACCATGATTATCGCAGGGATATTACAAGTAGGGCACCGAAGGAGATGGTGGCATTAACATGCAACATGATCTTATCAGAGCTAACATTTATTAGACTAAGCTGTCTCCTCTGCAATTGAAATGGCACTGTTGTTACTGGCCTATCCTCTTTCCTAGCCAAATAACACTTAGGCAGGGATTACAAGAGGAGCCCAGGAGGTTTGAACCTGAGATGCTTTGCCTTGTCCTGCAGGCATGGAGGCAGAGGTTGCTTACCAGGGGCATTCAAAGGAAGACGTTGCACGGGCGCTGACCAGGAAAGGGGCCAAGGACACTTCCAGACGCTTCACAGCATAAAGTTGTCTTTGAGATTTAAACTACCGAGGACTGGGTCTCTGTAAAAGCAAAGCTGTTTCATTCAGATCTTTTCAGTTTTGACACACAGTTACATAAATCACACCAGGAGATGAAGCAGCAGCCAGCATCAGGGCCTCTTTTCTCCTCTATCTGTTACACTCCAGGAAGAAGGGGGGAGGGGAGAACTAAGACCTTTATTTTAGTTCCTAAGACCTTTATTTTAGTTCCTAAAACCATTTTTCCTCGATACACTGTTCATGCCTTTCTCTAGTAATCTTTAATTGTGGTATAGAAATCTTTTGTCTTAACTACTAGAAGAAAAGCCAACTTAAGAAGAAAACCATTCAGAAAACATAGCAATAAAGCAGTGACAGTAGGAATAAAATCTGAACAGCTTTTGATTTGGGCTAGACTAAATAAGGTTTGTTACAAGATCTGGTCCATACATTCACAGCCGCAGAGGGTGAGGCTTCCACTACAGAGAACGCTTTACGGAAGAGAGGAGCCCCACAGACATCAGAAGCCTGCAAGAGAGAAACCCTCCACCGCAAGGCTAGCAGCCAGACCAGGACAGCCGCGGTCTTGCGTGTCCTTCCAGGCCTGCTTAGGGTGAAGCACATCAGTTAGACTCCTTACGTGCCGGAAATTGGAACACTGTTGTGTGCCTGGAATGGAGCTGCTGCTGAGAGTTACAGCTCTCAGAGCTGTTTCCCCAACAAAATTGTGAGTTCTCTCAGGGCCCCATGTCAGCTGGGCAGATTCATTGCAAACACTGTAGCCATGGGTGAACATTACTGCACTGACTGCTCCAGGCTGAGGAAGACAACAGGCGGCAGTCTGCACTACAGGCAGGCTAGATAAGGAAACACCTTTTTTTTCTATCTCACCATGTCTCCCTATTTCCCTCCCCCAGCTCCGCAATATGCCCTACCCCACAGACATCCTCGGTTTGACATTTTCATCCGTAGAAGTCCTACAAGTTGACTGACAGGCTTCTCATATACCACACCCCCTGCCCCAGCTCATCCCAGCAGGAAGACAGGAATAGGCATGTCAGTGTGGCTGCATCTCAGCACCGTCAATCAACTGGGCAGTGAAGACGGGGCCAAATGAAGTCTTTCCACTTCATTAGATTCCTGTGGTCTACGACGTGCCAAGAGTTTGACCACAACTCCCTGGCGGATGTAGATGGCTTCTGTGATTCCCAGGTGGTCTCTCATCAAAATGCATCACAGGCCTGGGTCTGGTTAGCTTCCCAGAGCAGATGAGATCAACGCAGCCATGGACTCCAAAAATAATTACTTCTTGAAGAATACACATTTTTCGGTGTAGGAACAAAGGTCAGTGAACAACCATCACTTGTGGAGTCAGAGATAAGTCATAGAAAACTTGAAGAGATAGGATTATCTACCCCGTTTTGTTTGGGAACAGCAGAAAAGGAAGGCTTGTATTGTCTTTTTCCTTAACCAAAACAGTACTTTAAGACCTTAAAGAGCAATTTTCTTTATTTGCAAATAAGGGACACTATCACATTCTCCTATAACCTAATCCCCAGCAACTCGTCTCTCACTCCCCTGTTCTGGCCAGCTCTGCTGACACCCCTCAGGCCCAAGTGACTGCAGAATTAAGACAATAATTCTTATTGTGACAGCAAGATAAATCTCTGCTTTTTACAAAAGCCCCTTTTCAATGGAATTTGATACCATTTTATGATTTGATTCTGCAAGAAGAGTACTCAGCTGAGCCCTGGATCAATACAGAATTCATTAAAGGACCCAGGCACTGGCATGATCTCTAGGCAGAAGAACAAGGTCTTTCTCTTTCCCTTCCTTTTTACCACACTGCCACCACAAAAAGGTATGAAATGTGCAGGGAAGATTTAATAAATCAGTAGAAGGATTTTTACCCTTTCCTTTTTTTCTTGTTTTAATGGAAGGATGAAATATAGGAAAAGGACCACAAGAAGCAGGGAGTGAGAACTAGGGAAAGGCAGCAGATGTTGTAAAAGATCTACTTTCATGTTCCCTGTGCACCAGAAATGCGCAGACGTATGTTGGCAGAGCTACAGTCGGAGTCCATAGCAAGGCTACATCTTACACATCTGGAAGCTATTTGGCAGGGTGTAGAGTTCAAATGTTTTCTGCTTCAGCTGGTTTCAGACATACCTTTCAGTGCTGGGCTGAGCTCGGGACGGCTCAGCCGACAGGCTCATTAAAGAAGGCGTTCACCACCGCCTCAGCACGCTTGCTTCAGCTGCTGTCAGAAGCAGGCATGGGGCTGGGCTTTGCTCTCTCCCCTTTGGCTGCAGGGTGCCAGTAACGCTTAGCATGGAGAATGATAATAGAGAGGCGGGGAGGAGAGCAGGGAGAAGAAAACGGCACCACAACTCAGCAAAGCCTGGCCTCATATCAAGAAACAAAATGTACTTGGACAAAATCCAGGGTGTGAGTTAACTTGAGTGCAGAGCAAGCCATTCAGGAAATATGACGGTCCATGCTGCACGGGAACACGGAAGGGTCACATTAGAGCCCATGTGCTTTTTTGCAGAAATCCTTCTGTTTTAAAAAATAAATAGATACAAGCTGAAAGGAAAAGTTTGGACTTTCTGCCCTAAAAGAAAGGCCATCTTAAGCCAGCAGAAACGAGGAGGCACGTTGCTGGGTCTGGGACTGCTGACGTTGCAGGGACCCAGCATAGGAGCTCCTAGCAGTCACCAGAGGTTAATTCTGCTCTGGTGGGAAACGTTTCCCAGCAGAGATGCACCACCCCATATTCCAGCCAGTACGATCCAGTGCCTGCGAGCTACCTGCCATGCCCAGTGTTGAGACAGCGAACCACCAGTGTGGCACATGATTTACGTGGCCAGGATGAGACCCTCAGGTGCAGCACGGCTTGCAGTGACCAGCCTGCCCGGCTGGTCGCCGTGACTGGCTAATCACCCCACCACCCAAAGCACTGCTGATGGTGCACACCTGGCAGGTATGAAGCAGACAGCGGCAGAGCACGGCCTTCTCCACCACAGAGCACAGGTTTAAGCTCTGCTGCTGCGGGAACGAAGCCAGGGACTTTTGCTGGTGAAGAAAGACGTCTGCTGCGAATGGCAGCCAGGGACCAAGCTTCACCATCCAAACTGACTTTGGACCACTCAGCCAATGTTTTCCCTCATTTTCTGCCCTCTGAGACTCAGCCATGCTCAGGAGCATAAAGCGATGCATTGATCCTTCCAATACTTGACACACTTCAGGCTTTCATATCTGCTTAGTTTAGATGAGGAGTATCTTACACACCTCCAGTTCTGCCTTCATCTTCTCTATCCAGAACCATTCTGGAATTAAATCAGGGAAAGAGAGGAGGAATGGCACAAAACAATACCCAAAAGTAGCATGCCAAGATGTTATCACTGAATAACAGTTGGTGACAGGAACATTTTGCAGCACGGCACAGCTCTTGCAACCTCCAGCTCCCCCCACCCTCACCTCCCTATTTTTATTTGCACTTTGCGCTCTCTGACAGTGCATGCACCCAGATGCAGGCGATGTCGCACTTCTGCTTTCTTTGCTCTGCTTCAAAATTCGGAAAGCAGCAATATTTATCCACTCATTTTGTGGCTCAGGGCACGGACACTAGTGCGGGTCACCCAGGGTGCATGGCAGAGGGATGAGGGGGTGGGAAACACCATGCCATCTCTGCCATGGCATCTCTGCATGGCCGCTGCAGTCATCTCTACCCCCCATCCAGGTGCCTGGCCACGTAGCCCCAGTTTGGAAACATTCAGCAGCAGGGTTTGCCAGCTGGGCTCGTGCTCGGAGGGCGCCACTCATCTGTCAGCCCAACCATCGAGTCCTGCACTGACATTTCCCCTGGGTCAGCGTTTCCGAATGTTTTCTCAGCCTGACCCTACTGCCTCTCTCCCCCAGCCTCCTCCTTCCCTGGCCTCCCCCATGCCATCCCCCCACACACCCTGACAGCTTCTCCAAAACAAGCATCCGCCCCCTCCCCGCTCCTCGACTATCCATGCCGTGGCCCCGTGCACCCGTGGCTCTCCCGCCCCGGCGCTGACATGGAGGAGTCGCACTATTTCTTTACCTGACATTATGAGAAGGTCAGTCAGGGATGAAGAAAGCCCAAGAGAAACCCCAAGATGTTTTATATCAACTTCAAATGAGCAGCAGGACAGGACTTGCAAACCACTGCTCCCATATATCAAAAATACAGCCAAGTCAGAGGAAGAACCCACACTAGTGTCATAATAAAAACTGAACCCTGGAACGAAGTTAAAATATACCTCATTATGGTGGCTGGAAAATCCCAACAGATTGTGACCCTGATAATTAGTCTTATCCCTACAAATAGCTTTACTAGAAAACACATGTGAACCATAAATAGCAAACTCACTTTTTTTTTTCAACCCGGTGTATCTAACGGAGCAATAGCGACATGACATAGTGCTGTGGAGCTGGACAGTCTGCAGTGGAGAAGGGGACCATGATGTCCAGATGTCCTGCCTCTGCACAGTAGCATAAATAAAGCGCTATCCCTAGCATAAAGGAATAAAGGAAAATGGTTTTGAAATAGCGGAGCACCCGCTGGAAGCAGCTGCTGTACCTATGTTTCGTTTATATATAAATGCTCTGAGTTACAAAACAAGATGCACGTTGTCACCTGATGACTTCTGATCCAAAAGAAGTGAAAACATCTGCAACCCGTGGAACAAGCACCAGTCCTCCAGCCTTGCAGATGTGGAGGGCCAGGTAGGAGAAAACAAGCAAACATCTCAGTCCAAGCTGGGGCCAGGAGCCCTGAGACAAGGATGCAGCATGACCTCAGAAATATGCCACATTTCCAAAACCCATAAGGGGAAACGGGGAGAGGCACTAGATCAGCTGTTTTCCTCAAGACTGCTTCAGAAAAACCATAACCCCAGCAGGCTGATGTGCCTGAGTTCTCAGTCGCGGAACAGAGTTACCCCAGCTTGGCGATTGTGGTTCTGGTGGCCATGGGGTGTAGTAGTCTAAGAACGGGAAGCAACAAGGTGTGTGAACAGAGGGTAATATCTTTTATTAGACCTACTAGAACAGTTGGATAGAAACAGATGAGCTTTTGGCACACAAGCTTTTTCTCAGGTCTGAAATGGAAGTGTGCTGTCCTGGGGGAGACCCATGACCCAGGGGGAGCACAGAGCATCTGAGAAAATAACTGGATGCTGAGAGTTGGTAGATTATTCACGCATGTTTGAAATATTGAGTAGCAGAGAGACTGCTTACTAGCATAGCGCTTGGCCAGGGGCAGGGGGCACCCAGCTGCCTGCCAGGGGCTCTCCGAAAGCCAGCTGGAAGCATGCATGCTGCGATGGGCAGGGCAGACCCTCCTGCAGCCAGCACTGGGGCTGGGAACCCACATGCCTGGGACACCAACCAAACCAGCAGCTGAGGAGTAAGTGCTTCCCAGGTTCCCAGGCTCCAAGGGATTTCCCAAAAAAACATGTCCCTGAGCTTTGCTCACAGCCCTGGTGGAAGTTATGTTTATCAGCAAAGCTGCCTGCCTTGGTGAGGCTGCAAGGGCCAGCGCCTCGTTTTCTTAAGGCTGAGCTGGGAGCCTGTAAGAAGCTGCTGCTGCAAAGTGCACAGTGGTGGGGCCCTTTGTGGGTTTTAGAATTCTGCAAAAAAAGAGGTTCACAAGAGATAATGCTCATTTTATTTCCAGCTGTTGACAAAACTTGCCACATCTCTACAGAGCAACTTTGAAATAGTATGAAAGCTCTATAGCCAGTCTCAAGTACACCAAGAGAAACAAATGCTTTTTTTCCTACTGAGATAAAGGTCCAGTGACACATGAAGAAAAGCGTACTCTCCCTTGGAGCGAAGATGAAACCCAGTGCATTAGTATTGTTCTGACTGCGCGAAGGCTGCTGCCATTGCCCTGCCTGATGCTGCATTCCCTTTCTTGCAGGCTGTACAAAGGGAAAAATGATGAAAGCGTAGCCCAGACCTGCTCTTGCACTCAGGCAAACAAGAGCATATAAAGAGAGTTTGTGCCTGATTTGAACCCCTGTTTGCTGAGAAGCAGATCTGCATGTGACAAAGTTTGAAAATACTTGGTCTGGTAGAAATGTGTAGGCATGTATCCTTCAGCTCAGGGGATGAAACTAATTAAAGGAGGAAGGGAGGAGACAGTAAGTGGTAGGATTGAAAACTGAAAATTCTGCCATTGGCATTGAGCAGCTCCAGATCCAGTACTGAATGGTGCTGTCTCTCCTTCTTCAGTAGCAAGAAACATCTTAAAATTAGAAAATCATTATGCAGTCAAAAGTAATACGCAAATGCAGGAATATGGATTTTTTACTTATCAGGCGTTCCTGGAAAAGGAGTGAAAAAGCTATACTGAGTGAAAGATGGACCACTGAGTTGCATGGCATAACCTTTACCCATCATCTCTCCACAATACAATTTCTGCTGTAATGAAATCCCAGGACGTGATTAAAAAGGAAGGCTGTCTGCCATAACAAGTAAGGTAATGTCATTGCAGAGTGGCCTGAAGTTCCCTGGGCTCAGTCACGTTTTTGAAGCTCAGTATCTCAGGTAGGAGTTACAGCTGACGTCTGTTTTTCTCTCACATATGAATCTTAAAAATCATCTTTCTCTGTTCAGATCACGAGAAGCCAGTTTGACATTTTTAAGAATGACGTATCTGGTGTTAACCAAACTGAAAATAGAACCACCAACTTCCTTTATGTCACAGAGCCTTCTTGGAAAACCAGAAGACATCCAGTGATCTCACTGTCTGTCTTTTATCCTTCATCTTTCCTAGGATGTTATCAGCTGTGATGCTTAGTGGCACATCCTCCTTCACAGTAGAAAAAAAAAACCTGCCTCAGACTCAGCTCAGGAAGAAGAGTAAGTGTCTGCAAATGCAACCACCCTCCTGCTTCATGAAAAATCGAGGGGAGATTGGAGCACAGGTTTTGCTGCAGCCTTGCCTTTGGTAGTCAGGGCTGGTTCATCATCAGGATTTTGTAGGCCAAGAGTGGTTTTCTGATAATGGAGCGCTGACACCATGGCATTGGTACCTGGTTATTTGCCATTGATGCACTAAATGTTTGCCCCAGAGAGAGACTGAGAAATAGGACACCTTGCTTTTGCTGCTCGACAAAATCCATGTGGGAGAGAGATACAGAGCTCAGAGCTCCGTCTCTCTGCAGAGCTCGGAGACGGAGAGATGATGCTTCTCCCAGCATGGGAAGGAAGTTTCCTGATCACAGCCAAGGAGCTGAGAGGTGTACTGGGGAGGGAAGGCAGCTGTGCCACACTCCATTAGCCCTCCAGCTCTGGCTTTGGCTGTTCTGCCCTCTGGGGCTCAATGAAACTTATGGCAAGTATCTCACGGACTCAACTCATGGTCACAACATGACTTGAGTGGCTGCCACAGGGGAGACACTTTATGTATAACTTATGTATAACACTTCTATATAACACTTTCAGTGTTTGCTTCACATCCAGTGCAGTTCTGTGTTCTGCCACACGATTTTACCCTCTTGCTTCAGATGCACTCGACCATGTCCATTCCCGTTTGGAAAGAAACAGCCTGAGCTTGGATTTGAAAAGGAAGCATTGTTCCAAAAGGGGATTTCCTTCACCGTTAGACACCAATACCTATAACACGCATCAGCACTAGGAAGACAACCAGAAAAAATGCAGGCTTTCGAAAGCAAGTTTTCTTATTACCCACCATAGCACAGATGGCCGGTAACCTAATCCAGTGCTACAAACAAGATGCAAAAGGGCACAGCATACGTCATCCAGGCGAAGCCACGCACCTGCCCTGCCCTGCGTTGTGCTGGGCATCAGGTGCTGTGTCACAGGAGGGGCAGGACGCGGCATCAAACCCACAGAGCAGCCCAGTGTCCCATGCGCTTTTCTAATTGATGCCAGACATTGGCTGATGGTTTAAAGTTTCTATAGACCACGTCTGCCAGACCATTTTCCTTGCAACATCATGGAGCCTGTCTCCGTTTAAAGCATGGCTCGTTCTGCTATTGTTTAACCCAGTCCTCTGTGCTATTTTATTTTTACATGTCAAATTATATTGGACTGTCTTTACTGAAGCATAGAGGGAATCCTGCTGGTTTACCCCAATAGCTATCATCTTATACACAGAGGATTTGCTTTGTAAAAGCAGCCAGGGCGGCCAGAAAATCTGCAGAAGTACCTGAGGCATTGCCAAGGAGCAAGGACCACAAATCCTCCCTGGGACGGTGAAGCAGGATGACAGCAACACCAAGACCTCATTTGGCTCAAAGAAAAATCTACATCTCTCTATATTGTTTCTACAATGGAGCCTCAACAGCATTGTAAATAATTGCAACCACTCTTGCTGTAGGCAGACCCATTCCTTTTTTGTTTCTGGACTTTTTTTTTTGTTTCAGAGACCAGAGAAACAGAGCTAATGGGTGCAAGGGGTGGTTATGAATAGAGCTGCAACAAAATACATAGTTTCAGAGATGACCAAAATTCAGCTGTTCATAATTAAAGTCAAATAGTGTTAGCCAAACAAAGGTGGGAGAGAATTTTTAAACAAACTGATTCAGTGTTTTCAGAGTGTCAAAACAGAATATTTCATTTGAGACAGAACTAACATATTTGGTAGCTCTAAGGTAAAATTTTCCTTTTTATTACATTTCATTGGAAAAAAAAAAAGGTCATCCAAACCTGTTATTTTTTCTTTTCTTCCCCCCACTCCCACTTGGCAGCTGACACATAGTTCAGTCCATGCTTTCATTACTCAGGCCTTTCATATTCTTTTCCCACTATTCCTATTGTCCACATTAGTACTTTCACAACAGCTATCGTTTCTAACCAAGATGTGGATTTCTCATCACATGAGGCTCAACAAACATATAAGACAACAAGAACAAACCATATCAAATCTGTTTTTCTTATCAGCTTTATCAAGCAGTGGGAATAAGCAAAGAGAAATCAAGAAAGGGAGCACTGACAAAGTTTTACTTATATATTTCCATATGTGAATTACGTCTTGATCACTTGATAATATTTTCTGTGTAAGCTAGTATCAGCTATGACCCCATTTGTCTTTATCATTATCTGATAGCTTCATCCTCATCAGTATCACAGAAGAGACAGTCTTCAAGAGGAACTGCAAGTCACATGGGTCCCTTACAAAAAGGCACTGCACGCTTCCATCTCCCCACATTCTGGGTTTGCCAAACAGAGGCCCAAGTCTTTAGGAACTGCAGAGAAGGAAGAATATGAAACCAAGGAGAAAGGGGGGGGAAAAAAAAGTGTATTTTAGGAAGCAGAAGCTACAGAGAATTACCCTGCCTCATTAGCTATTAACACCTTTCCCTGACCACATCATCTTTACTTGCAAAGCAGAGACAACAGGACTGTAACAAGCATGGACGAAGATTTATCTTTACCTAAGATGTTAATTACTGGCATGGAGCTCTCTGAGGCCCTGGTAGCTCTCTCTACCATGAAGCTAATCTACAAACCCACACCATGAACCACCTCCCTTGGGCAGCCAGGTAGAAATCGTATTCCATGAAAGCATAAAACATTTTAATCCCATATGAGAATGAAAACTAGACCTACAACATTTCTGAGATAAAAAGGCAGAATATTGCAGTCTGAACGTTTCCCCAAAATAATTACCCAAAAGGCAACAGGCTGAGGTTTAATCTTGTTTCTGCCATGTTCAGAAAAGGGTCTGAAATCCAGATCTCTGACACCTCACGTGAGCCCAGTGAGACACAAGCATACCGAGCTCCAGGCTTTGCAAGGAAAACCCCGGTGTGTGACAAGAAACCCTGGTGTGACCACTGCTGTTGGGGGATCCAGGTTTCAGGGTGCCTTGCAGCAAGCATGATGCCAAGATTATAGGGCACACTGCAGGACAGATACAGCCGTCATCCTGCTTCTCCTCTATGAAGCAGAAGAGCTTCAAACAGGTATTCTTTGAGTGAAAGAGAGACCTTCCCCACGTTTTTTTTTCCTTTCAAGAAAAATATTTCACTAAAATGAACAATAAACTGCCAACTGGCTCTAGCTGCCACAGAGAGCAGCCCTGCCTTTTGCCTGCAGTGGTGAATCAGTCGGAGGGTTGTGGTCCACACCACAGAGTGTGAGCGGATGAGTTTCCGTGTTTGAACACCCAGGACACTGGGGTGGAAGCGCTGCTGCATGGGGAACCTACAGCTCCATCTTGCAGTCAGCTAGTTCTTCCTCTTGCATTCCTTGAGGCTGCAGTCTTCAGACCTGCTCCACAGCCTCCATGTTCATTCCCCTGGGGAATAACCTGATCTTACAATGCTCAGCCCTGCTCAGGGAGCCTGCAAGCACCCCAGGACATGCACACTGACTTCCAAATCTGTCAGCCTTCCCAGAAGCAAGGTGCTATGTTTAACCTGGGAGGTCACAGGCAGCTGAATACCTCTGGAGATTTCTGCTTTATCTGGAGTGGAACAAATGGGAAGATATTAACAGCATTAAACTTTCAGACAGTAACACAGATACAGGCAACAGGCAGCACAGGCTTATGAAGAAATAATTGGTCACACCGCTGCAGTTGCTTGATCGGCAGAACTGCAAGCTTAGTGGAAAGTAGCAGACATAATGTGGAGGTATATCCTAAATTTGACCTCAGTGCTTAGAGGCAATCAGGGGACCTGCTTTGTCATGTTTAATGTCTTCAGGAATCATTTGCCAGCAAATGGAAGCTGCAGTCCCCAACTAAAGAAGTAAAGTGGTGCAGGAGAATTACATCACTGTCTTCGAGGATTTTAGATGCACTCACTTCAAATGCATGATGTGATGAAATGGTAACTGCATAAGCTCCACATAGCCCCTCTCTGCTGGGGACCTATGGGCTGGAGCCAATTCTGTGTAACTGGTGAATCAGCTGAACAGTGCTTTCTTTTACCAGCTTTGCTGTAAATTCTTCTTAGGGAGAAGCCTGTGGTTGCAAATGAACAGTTCAGTAAGTAAAGATGAGGAAGAAGTGGAAATGACATGCCACAACTGTCAACTAATCCTGTTCTGATATGGGACTGTTTTTTTCAGGTTTGGCAGCCCACAATAATCCCATCACTTCTCTAGGGAAGTGCTCTGTGAGCAGAGCATGGCAACATGCTGAGCAACATCCGCAGGAGAAACTGCACACAGCTCTTCTGCGTTAAGCTCTGCACACAGCAGAGAAAAGGTATCACACAGGTTCTACCACTTCAGGAACAGATGCGAGAGAACAGAGGTCCATGTTACACCCAACGAAATATTTTGGGGAGGTGTGTTGCAGTCCTCCGCTGACCACCTTCAATGGGCAATTGCAGGCAACAGGGATGCCCCAGGGCAGTGCTAGAGGAACAGAGGGCAGCTGGAGGTGGAACCTCATTTTTTGGAGGGAGGTGGTTGTTGGAGAGTTTGGGAAGCTTCTTGCCATTAGGCTGTTTCCTAACTATGTCGTTCAAAATCTGGCTTGCTAGGACAACTTTGGTTCTTCCCTTTGATCTTCTTGATGGGGAAAAGCCACGAAGCGAGGAAGATTCCAAGTAGAGCTGTGCAAGACCTGTCTCTCCCCATCAGGCTGGAGCATGCCCTCAAGTTACCACCTCTTGAACAAGGCAGATTCTGCAGCAACATTTGGTTTCCAGTCATCCAAACTTTCTGGAACCAACAAGATCAAAGCATCTCAGTATTATTCTGACTTATATTTATTTTACTGCAATATTCAGTGTTCAGTTGGGGGCAGGGTGGGGAGCTTGTTGAAGTGCTTAAAAATAATTCAAGTATCTCACCAGAAAAATGTTAAACTCTTCTACTGTTCTCCCTTCTTTGTGAAATTCCAGGAACAACTGCCTGATTTCATAGAACTCTTCAATTTTAATGGAAATGGTTGAAATTTCGTCTTCCAGCTGGAGGTTTCCATGTCCTGCAAAAACATGTCTGAAACTCCTCAGCATGAAACTCCAGAGGAACTGCACTAAGGCCGGAAGTATCGTATCTCAGAAGCTTATTTAACACATTTGATGTAGCCCTAGATAACTGCTTAAAATTTAATTCTAGCACATAAGTAAGAGAAGCAGCTCAAAAAAAATTACTATCATCTGAGACGCCAATTCTTGCTTCATCTAGAGTACAAAGTTGTCTTTGGTAGTTAAGAGCTAGCAAATCCAGTCTACCTTTCCACATGTCCAAACCACTAGATCCCACCCGGAATTTTCAAAACTCATTATCTCTCTCCCCTATACCCACCCGCCTTTTCTTCCCTTTTACAGGCTATGTCTTGCTCATCTGTCTCTTTACTAAGAAAAACCACCGAAGCCACATTCCTGCTAATACTATTCTTAGCTTTTTGTTTCCCCTCTAGGAGTCACAGTTCGTATGTTACCACAAAACAGACTTACCAAAATTTAATTGCCACACCAAGCTGTAGCTTGAACCAACTTCCCAACAAGTTGCATTTGATAGTTACCTGTGTTTAGCCAGGCTACATATTACAAAGTCCAGTATCACATTAGCCAACAGACACAGAAAAACGAGAGCCAACAGGGAGCAGTGACATTCAGAGCTCATGATAAAGCCACGTTACAAGTGGTGAGATGCCAAACATTCAACCCATAACAGACTGTAGCCACAATTAATTGCAGATGAAACTCCTCCTCAGAATGCAAACTTCTTATTTTTTCTTTCCTTTAACACCACCATTCTTGAGAATGAGCCCAGACACCTATTGCTGTGAAAAGCAAAGCCGTACCACCTGACACTAAGCATATCTAGCAAGAGAAATCTGAAGCCAGGCCATCTTCTCTTTCAGTTTGCTCCATGCAAAATGCTTTGAAATATTTGTATTGTAGAATTATAGAAGTATATAGCTCAAAAGGATTTAAAACACTGTGAACTTCTTACCGCTGTCCCAAGGCTCCAGTGTCATTACTGGGAGATATTTCTCCCAATTATTTTTGAAAACTGGCACCCCATTCCTACAGTTCACCATCATTACCATCAGAAAGTGTTTCCCATTTTCAAACCAGAAAAAAAAAGCCCTCATCCTTTCACCATTAGATGTTATTTCCTGCTTCCCTGAGGACTCTTAATGCTCTTTTGTGGACTTTTTCCAGTTGGTGCCTGGCTTTTCTGCTGTGGACACAGCTGTTGAGCTGGCTTGTCCAGTCATAGCATCAACACATCCTCCTACAGCTCGTACCACTATCCCTAATTCTCTAATGGCACTTTTTCTCCAATCCCTGCAACCGGAGGCTAACGTTGCCTCATGCTCACCTTGTAACTAACTACACCCCCCAGATCCCTTTCTGCCAAACTCCTGCCCATTTAGCCCTTCCCTACCTGTGCCCAGTCATCTCATTGCTTTTGAGAAAGCAAGTCTTGGACTTCTCTTTATTGAGTTATGCTGTCCTTTTCCAGCCCAAATCTCTAAGTCACTGAGATCCTTTAGAATTCAAATCCCTCCTGAGATTTGCTCACAGCAGTCCCACCTTAGTATCATCTGCAAATGTAATAATCCATCTGTACTTTATGAAAAACATTGAGTAGTGGTGGATAAAAAACAACCTTAGCCAAACCGCTCACAACCTCTCTTCAGTTTAGATTCACCAGGTTTCCAGTCTCACTGTTGAACAAGGCAGGTTTACTGTTAATGACTTAACTTTCGCCTCAGATTATAAAACCTGTCTTGTCTTTCATATCTGCTTATGGTGAGAGAGTTAGAAATAAAGATATTGCTAATGGGAGATGAGATTTTCTCAAACATAAGCCATCATGTGCAACTGGAGAGAGCTGCAAAGACCTGTGCCCAAGGAACTGCCAACCTAAATGAAGAAACCTCACATTAGAATGGATCAGTAGCCACTGCTTTGACTTTCTTTCTGGGGCTTAGCACATTTCATCGTTAATACTTTTAAGCACTAAGGTACTCACGTAGTTCTTTCTTACAGCAAGGGACAGAGACAAAAATTAAGCAAGGGGAAAGTAAAAGGTCAAGAAAAAGTAAGCTATCCCCTGACCACTGTAACGAAGTCTAGAGAATAGTCTTTAGGGAAAATAGAGCTACTGGCATTTGGTTGTTTGATTTTGCCATGTAAGTGGCATTTCTGGTTTGGCTTGGGCTTTTGCATTGTGCCAGGTGTTTAAGATCTGGCTCTCTCACTACTGTTCCTCCCTAATTTAGCATTACAAGAGCTTCTTTGCACAGTTTACTCCCTGAAGCATTCAACACAGGTAAAAGCATTAAGAAGATCAGTGTACATTTCTAGGGTAATCTTCTGATATTTCCCCATTGCCTGTCTTATCTCTAGCTTTTCTTCATACTATTCTTTTTGTCTGTGTAAAATCTGACAATAACTATGTATTTGAGACTATCTTGAAGATCAGTGCCTTCACAGACAATAACTGAAACTCTTAATGAATGTTCACTTGGAGTCAAAACAATATCAAAGCTAAAGCTACGGACAACTGATGTTTCTATGTTTTTTTGTTTTGTTTTGTTTTGTTTTTCAGGGGGTGTGTTTTGTTCTGTTTTGTTTTGGTTTTGGTTTTTGTTGGTAATAGCAGATTATTTCATGTCCATTGGCCAAGGTTTCTGGTCAATAACAGGTCACAGTGCCGGCTAGGCTGGCTCCTGGCTGCTGCACAGGTGCCCCAAGCAGTTACTCCCCTGGCCACCAAGCTATCCAGATAAGCCTCTGGGTCAAACTCAGTCCGTGCCTGTGGCGTGGCCAGGGGTAAATTTTGCCATTCCAAGGGCAGATTTATCCATCCTTACCATCAGCAGTGCGGCGTTCACCTGTTTCCCACAGTTAAGACTGGGCCAGTAGATGAGGGAGTCAGTCTGTCCTTCTTATTTACCATTGCACCACTGGTCTTTGCCCCAAAGGCTTTAGAGTCTACTTTGAAGCAAAGCATGAAAGAGCATAAACAAACAGGGAAAGGACAAATGGAGATCAAAGGCGACCAGGGCAACGAAGATAAGATCAAGTAATGATGCATATCTACCCTTGTCCAATTTAATGGTTACAAATCGTCTTAAAAATCAGCTGACATTCCAACAGCTTCAGGCTTAATTACATTGTGTGCGGTTTGGTTTTCCTATTTTTAATCAGATTTTTCTCTTTCCTCAGAGGTGCCTCAGCAGAAGTAATTTTGAGTGGAAACCATCTGTAAAAGGCCAAAGCTTTGACCTAGTTCAGAAACAGAAGTCTGGAAACAGCACGGGAGAATTCAAGGGAGGAGTGATGTTTCATTTAGGGTGCCAGCCCAAGGAAAGAGGGGAACAAAGTCACTGAGGAGATCAGATTAGGAGTTGATGGTCTAAGATACTCAGAGATCTGGGAATACAAATCCCATCCCATTTTACTGGGCAAGCAATACACTCTTGCGCCAGGGCTTTCCAGCTGCAAAAGCAACATGGTCTTTGCTTTCCTACCTGAGGTATATATGGAGAAATCAGAGAGATTAAAGGGAGTGATGTGTTCGAATACAGCGGCTGACAGCACAGTGCAAGAGTAAGGGCAGGAGCCTGGGGAGGAGGGCTAGTAACATGA
Organism: Ardeotis arabs; assembly: GCA_011801015.1. Classification (NCBI taxonomy): domain Eukaryota; kingdom Metazoa; phylum Chordata; class Aves; order Otidiformes; family Otididae; genus Ardeotis; species Ardeotis arabs. The sequence continues at coordinate 32,306 of JAAGAY010132515.1, forward strand.
ATCTGCGAGCCCACTACTGCAGGAAGTCCACAGAGCTGTGCAGAGCTCTAATAAATAACAAGCTGGAGACAAGGAAAGCTAGAAATTTAGAAAGACCATAAGGTGACCCTGTCTGCTGTGACTTGCCATTCAATAAAATTAAGATTTAACCTTTTCTGTAGTTTCCTGTGGGTAAGCCACAACCATCTCATACAGATTCAGCTCAGCAGATCTCTACTATCTTTTCTTGCTGTGAAATCATATTATTCCAAATGCTTGACTTCATTACCATGGCAGACAGATCACTGCTGTTACAAGACCTTTTTATGTATGACACGCACACCACTGCTTCTCTGCTCTGTTTGCTAGCCTTTTTCATTGTCTCCATCAGGCACAGAGCAACAAGAAACCCTACCAGCGTAATTTACTCTGCTCAGTATGCTATTTTGCTAAAATATTTTTTCTTTGTTATGGCACCCCCAAAAATAAATAAATATGAGAATATTATTATGGTTGAAAAATCAAGCTAGTTAGGTAATGTCAAACTAGCAGACATTCAGCATCCTTCAGTTACCCCCCTTGTACATATGCATTCTGGCGTAGCCTTTAATTAACGTGATCATACCAATTTTTTTTCCAGTGAAAACATGTCATTAAGTACCCAGGGTGAATGAGGACCCAGTACAGAGCATTCTGCTTTCTCCTTAATGTTTAACAGGCTTATTTTCTGTAATCCTCAAAACCCTGCTCCAAAGACTAATTAATTTCTGCCTGTTTTTCTCCCATGCCACTACAGTAAGCAAGTGCTTCAGAAACAACATATTAATTTTCACAGCAGCCTGTGGAGATGGGCAAGGGGTAAGGAGGTGCGGGAGATAATAATTTCGTTTTACAAAAAGTGAGCCAAAACTGTGATCCTCAGTAGGGACCAGCCTCAAAGACAGTCCCCATGTTCCCATCCCACCCTAGATCAGAGAAGTGTAAATCACCCATCCCCAAGCTGGGCTCCACAAGGATGGCACACACTTCAGTTGGTGGCAGGGGCACTCAGACAGGCTGGTGCAAGTCCCAGGACACGTGGCCCCACTGAGCCGCCCTGAGGGACACAGCGAGCCTGGGGAGCCCCAGGGGATAACATGCATCAGGATTTATGTGCACAGGATTTGTCATCAAAAATGGCCAAGTTGTTTTGGCTGAAGTTTTCCAGCAAAATTAGCTTGACCCAGAAATCTGGCGAGGATGTGCTCAGCTTAGGGGCTCACACTTTGTCAAAAGCTACAAAGTGACTGAAAACAGAATTTGACAATCAGAAAAAAAAAACATGTAACTATAATAATAAGCTCTAATCCTCATATTGAGAAAAAAAAAAGTAGCATGTCTGGCTGTATCCAACACTGAGATTGATTTTGACAGTCTGACAGCATAGTTTTAATTGCTGTTTATAGCACAGCACTTTTGTGTAGCCACATAATCAATTAGCAGCGCTGCCAGCAGCTAAACACAGCCACGTTCACACACCAGCTCAGGGAGACGGACCAGGGCGATCTCGCCTGCTCTGGGCTGCAGATGGGCCGGCACTGCTCTGGCCATCACCACCTCTGCCCAAGGCCACCTCCTGCCCTCACCAAAGTCAGGGGCACACACCACCAGGGTCACATTAACTGTACTGGAAAATCTCTTTATAAGGGTACAGCTCAGGGCCACATCCAGCACCAGGAGCTTTTGGATGATGCATGAGTTTGAAGGACATCACTTTCATCTTGACAGGTAAGTGGAGCAATGTGGGTCCATCTTTTCCAGCCAGTGCCAAAGTGCATCTGTGAGGATGAAGAACCCTAGGCAGGACACTCGTCCAGCAATCATGTGTTTAAGCATCACAGCCTGCCACAATGAGACCTCCTTGGTATGGTGTGATTACTGAACAGCAGTAACAGTCAGAGACCCCAGAGCACAAGTTATTTTCTGAAGCACTGACACCAGATTTTTACCCAACTACTGTGAATAGAACAGACATTATTAGGTCTGAACACAACTGCTTTAAAAAAAATATTTTTTTTTAAATATATATATGAAAAGCTGACAGCTCAGGCACACAGTCAAGTGATCACCAGTCAGCTATATACGGCAGATCTGTGCCATAGACCATGTGCTGCATGTGAAGCCCTCCCTGTTGAACCTGAGAGGCCTTACGCCGAACCAGATTAAAAATCCTGCATCGAGTGACGTTAATTCACTGCTTCAACACTCGGAGTCATCACAGTGCTGCACCACCACTGCCACTTTTTACTCCAATAGCCAAAGACTGGAAAGCCTCTGCAGCAAACCTTCCTATGCCTCTCTCAGAAAGCTTCACGATCACCTTCTTTAACCTAGTGGCAAAGTCACTCCTCTTTTGCAGACCCTAACCAGGCAAAGAAGTTGCCTTGAAGAAATGCTCTACTTACTCTTAAAGAGAGAGGGGGCAGCATAGGCTTCAAACAGCACCTCTTCCCTTCTTCCTGAAGCGGCACTGAAGCAGGCACACATCCTTCTCAAAGTCAATGGAAAATCAGATAGTCCCCACAGTTAAAGATGTGCGTATAGGGCTGGATTGAAAAAATATGCTCAGATGCTTTTCTGAGTCAGAGCCAGAAAAAAATTCCTCCCATCCATCCCTTTTGCTTGAGACTCATCACAGCGGCAGATAGACAGCAGTTTTCATTAAATCCTGGCTATCAGTGTGAGATTCAACACATCCTTAATTATAACACTCTGACTGGCATCCCCACAGTATTTTTCATGGCAAATGCAAAATCTTAATCTCTGCAGCAGCATACCAGCTCACAGCAAACAGCCCTGGGAATAGCACATAGCACCCTGTGAGACACAGGTAAGACAAACTGTTCCACATTACAGCAAACACCAGCATGTTTTAATCTTGCTCTAAACCCAGCCAAATGAGAGACATTCATTTGAAGGAATTAATGTAAATAATTAGATTCACACACCAAGGCGATCCATCTGCAATTCTTACCCAAATTTGCTAGTTAACAGGTGACTGCTTGTAGTCTGAGCAAGCACAGACTTATGAAGCGAAAATGAACTCAATAATTCTAAATCTAAAGACAAAGTAGGCACTTACATTAGAAAGAGCTATCTGCCAAAATCTCTGAACAGATGTGCTTTTCAAGCAGGCTTGGACAAAATTATTTATATATGTTGATCAAGTGACACCAACAGGCTTGGTAAAGTCTTCTACCTCTGTTTTTATGAGCTGAAAATAAAGAAAGTTACATTTTGGAGGAAAGAAGAGTAGCAAACCATGGCTACCAATATTCAAATGACAAAAACATCTGAGTGAATTCCAGATGTCAGCCATGTGTTATGGTTTAATAGTTCAGCTCTGAGTCACAAGCACAGAAACCTGTTATGAAACACAACCTTGCCCTTAAGAAAGGAAAATCATCTTCTTTGTGGCATTAGTACCAATGAAGAAAAGTGGCTAATCTGAGCTGAGGTGGGAGAAAATTAGCAAAGTTTCTCCTATGCCATGGACCAAGGGCGTGATAATTTGTAGTTTTAATATTTATAAAGAATGAGTTAAAACTGAAGAGAAATTACTCTTGCTTGTGAAGTGGGTATTTAATCCTTTCAAATGCTAAAAGTCCAATCACACTCTGTGTCTTGAATAATTGCTAGCCTAAATCATCTGCACCACTGCCAGGTGAAACTCATGGAAGTCCAAGTAATTCCTAGGCCAGATCTTTCAAGCAGTAATATTTATATTGTGGTTTATCAGGTCCTTTTACTATTTTTTTGTTCTCGTATAAAAGGAATAAATATCTGTGGCACCTATGTTTAGCAAGAGCTCTCACATACCTCATCTTCTTTCTGATGAAGAAACTTAGAAGAGAACTATTTATTGCTCTGTATATAGTTTACAGAATCAGAGTCATACAATAGTTGGGGTTGGAAGGGACCTTTAAAGGTTGTCTAGTCCAGCCCCCCTGCAAGGAGCAGGGACATCTCCAACCATATCAAGTTGCTCAGAGCCCCGTCCAATCTGGCCTCAAATGTTTCCAGGGATGGGACATCCACCACCTCTCTGGGCAATCTGTTCTTACCACCCTCGTGGTAAAAAAATGTTTCCTAATGTCTACTCTGAATCTTCTTCCCTCTATTTTAAAACCATTACCCCTCATGCTATCATAACAGGCCATTTGTGGCCACAAGCAGGCCCAACTTGCCAGGTGTTTTCAGCCCTCCCTGGCTCTGTACGGTGGGTGCACAGGGGAGCTGGGAAGCGAGATGCTCGCTCCCCGCTGTGCTCCTACTTGGCTGCCTGCCCAAAGCACGGACCTGCATGCAAGGGGAAGAATCTACTTTGGCTTGTCGGTTTTTCACTCATCCCTTCCTCCTGGAACCAATGCTTCCCGCGCTGTGCTCCCACCAGCTGCAATCAGTCTGCTCCCCCCATCCCTCCCTCCGCCTGGGTGGCCCCCACCCCAGAGGCAAGTTAAGTCAGGAGCTTCAGGAACTGGACCAATTGGTCTCCGGGAATTTGCACAGTGGTGAAATCCATAACGAGCTATGGACACATTTCCACCCCCAAGAATTACAAGCCTGAACACCCACAGACAATTTTCCTGGTCAATTTCAAATGCCCGTTTACATTTGGAGGTGCACAGGGCAGGTCTACGCACCTACACAGCCACTTATCAGTGCAAACCTAGGCCAAATAGGCCAGCGTGTCAAGTGCACACACCTGAGGTACACGGTAACTACATGCTAGGCATGTACAAATAGACCCACATTTTTATGAAAAGTAGGCCTTTAAAGCTCTGTTTGAATAAGCCATATTAGAGGATTTTAATGACTCCATGAAAGGACAAGCAGGATAGTGGCAAGGAATGGGCCCAAGAGGAATCACTTCCAAGAAGGACAAGCTGGTAGGGTGGAGAGGGGAAGAAAGGCAAGCAAACTTCAGCCAGGGGAACCACAGCCGGGCTATCCTCTCCTTGGGCCTCCTGGCTGCGTTCCTCAGCTGCAGGAGGATGGTCCTCAGAGGAAAGAAGCTAAAATTGTGCTGATGCTATCTCTGTTCCAGTCTTGAAAAGCAAGACACAGTCAGTGCTTGCGAAATACCTGTGTGCCAACAGCACATCAGAGGTTTCAGTCCATCCCAGAGTTCCCTGCAGAGAGGACAGGCCTCTGCTTAGGAGCTCATGTGAGGTTTGTATTTCCTCCAAAGCTCCTTCCGTTGTAAGGCACAGGCTTGGGGGCAGGGAATGAGAGATCTTAAACCACACTGGGAAAAAACCCCCAAGACAACTACCAAACACATTTACACTCCCGTCTTTGCAAATTAAGATTTCACACGGGAATTTGGACAGGTGCAGTGTTACCAGATCTGGCAATGGCAGCCCCTTGCCCTGTAGAGCTGACCCTTACTTATCTTGCTGTGGTTTCCACTCAGCCGGGCTCCCGTGGCAGCGAGAACCTCAGACTCTGTGCGGCTGAGAAGCGGCAGCCAGTTCTCTGCTCTGGCAGGCGCGGGGAGGAACCAGCTCCCAGCACTGGATGCTTGCTCGGGAGCAAAACCTCTGCCCACCAGCTCCCTGCGAAGCTGCATGTTCGGGGGGCAGGAACACATTGCCAGCAACACCTCGTCACAGAGATACCGCTTATCTCCCATGTGCAAACAGAGAACACCAGCTTCTCGTGACAATGCCAGCACAGCCCTAATCAGCTCACAGCGCAAGCAGCAAGCAAGAGGTTTTCAGCATACCCTCTTTTCAAGCATTACATATAAACCTGCACCTAGTTTGCACAGCTCCTGTAGAAATTCCCCAGAAAGAAGCCTCTCCCTGAGCAGCTGCCATTCATAGGGGCTACAGTGGGAAAGCGTGCCCAAATAGGAGCAGGACGAGCCTGCCTCCATGGGCATGACCCGGTCAAAGGCAGTGCCATGCCATAAGGTTTGCAGACTTACATCGCAAAACAACAGCATTTGCACAATTTTTTGTCTGCGCTGTGACTCAATGGGAAATGGGGCTAGGGGGGGCAAAGCAGAGAAGGAAGGAGCAGGTGCTGCAGTGGGAAGAAAGCAGCATGTGGAAACAGGCAAAAGTGGATTAAAAAAACTCGATTAAAAAGGACAAAAGTGCTGCACAAGGGGCTCATCACAACCCAGCAAAGGCCGGCAGCTGCCCCAGCTGCCCCGGGCTGGGGTGTGCAGATAGGGGCTAAGGGCAAGGACCAGTGGGTGGCAAGGGCCACCTGCCCTGGCACACAGCAGGTGGCCCCCAGGGACAGGGGGCATTGGAGGTTTCCTTAGCCATGGCAAAATGAGCTCTGCAGAGAGGTGAGGCTGAATGCACACCCCACCAGCTGTCCCAGCATGCGGTAAAGCTGCTCAGCACACATCTGCATCCCCTGGGAGAAACTTTTGCAAGGAGCCTTTTGACTACGCAGCCTGGCAAAATGCGCACCGAGCTCCAGCGGTTTCATTTGGGTTTGGTTTTTTTTTTTCGGATGATGATTTTCATAAAAGCCTACCCACTTCAGAAATATTGTCATGGAAATAAAAAAATATGCGGTAGCATGCTGTTCTCCGGGGGCTGCTGCTGAAGCCATGTTAAAATAGCTCCATCTCGTGGAAACCAGCGGCAGAAGTGGGGACAAATAACAACGAACCCAGAGAAAAGCTGTAGTACAATGCTGGCAATGGGCTCCTTGGTTGTATGCGCCAGCAGTGGCTTTGGTTCCCATCTACAGGGGTTTCACGAGTCCCATCCCTCCAGCAGTTTCACTCTGAGCTGCAGGTTTTAAAATGAAAAATGTCTTAGTGCAAAGCCAACAGAAATGGTATATTTTACCTGACTTTTGACATACAAATCTAATATTTACATGGTTACTGTATGATCACGCTCAGAGCTCACGGGAAGGTGTAGGGCTGTATGGTGGCTTCTGGCGGTGCCACACAGAGCTCCACTGCAGGCCGTCTCCCAAAGAGACTCTTCTCCCTCCTTCGCTCCCTGCCTCCACCGCTCACTTTACAGCTGCATCTGCGTCTTGCTCAGCATTTCTTCCTTGTCTCTGTCATCTGTTTTCCCCTTCCCATTTTGCAGCTTGTTCCAGGAGTGTCTGTACCCCTGCGCGTGTACTCATAAACCGGGGGGAACATCTGTACTGCAGAGCTCAAACACGTTCCTGTCTTTGAAGGAGTTTCCAGTTTAGATAAGGAACCCTTTCAATCATGAATATGAAGCAAGGACACAGCATTAAATCCATGAGGTTACATTTTTAAATAATAGTTACTCCCTCCTCCTAACGTACTGTTGGATTTATTCTCCTGTTTATCCAGACTCTTGAGTTTTACCCTTTGATAACAGAGTTATCTTCCAAGCCTACTTAGTCCATGTCCTGGGAAACACAAGAAGTGGATTTCAGTGTCAAGGACATGTCCTTTTGTTTTTGGACTGTTACCAACACTTAGAATCTCCTCAGAAAATACAAAATCTTAAGAGGTCTGACGAATATCCCATGAACTGCACAAGACATCGATAAGCCACCAGTGTAGATCGCTGAACACAGATGTAACAAGCTCCTCAGGTGAAGCTGCGCTCACCTGCAAGGTCCGCAAACATGTAAGCAATATTAAAAAGATAAATTACCCCTTGGACTTCAGGGGAGCTCTATGTTGCCTTGCCATGCTCAGAGTATCCCGGAGCACCTTAGCAAACAGGCCCGCCCAGGACGCGGCCACAAGAGCTGGAGCTCACTCCCAGGAGAGGCTGGCAGAAAGGCACAGCAGCAGGCGCTGCAGAGATCCCATACCATTGGCCGTGAAGACATCTGGGCTGATCGCAGTCTAGAAATGGTACCTAGAAAAGAAAGGTCATGGAAAATGCTGTTAACTGAAAAATCTATACACACACATGGTTAAAGGAAAGCTCCTGGGAGGAACTGGACAGATTTTCCCCTGGCAGTGGGTAAACCACCAAATCTGTTACAAACTCCAGCCCCTTCCCTTTCCCTCTGTCCTCTTCTCTCTGGGCAAGAACCTCCCCAAGCCCTGCTCCCTCCACAATGCCAGGCGTGACTCCTCTGCAACACATAACATGGGATTTGGTCCAGTAGCAAACCACACATTGCTATTTGTGCTGCTTAGGCAGCTGAAAACCAGAAGAGACAAGTGGAAAAACTAAATAAAAGGGTAATATGGGAGGCGGATTTTGGAAATCTTGTCTGGATCACAAGAATTTAACTTTCTGTGATTGTTCACCCCACCATCCTCCTCCAAAGAGTTATTTCCACTAGTGTAAAAATGACCATTTATACAATATTATTGCCCTCTCTAACCCATGTCGTTTAATCAGGGGAGGCAAACCTGGCCAGGGCAGGCTTACTGCTCACAAAAAGCAGCATATTGACAGACACTGTTATTTCTGTCACGCCAGCACAACCTCAGGAACTGCCTCTTTGTTTATTAAAATACAGGGTCAGCACCCAGCCCCTCATGTTTCTTTAAGACCCACTCTTCTGTGATCTAGGGAAGCAACAAACATGCACCTGCTGGGAACACTTCTTTAAATAAGTTTTTCTCTCCGTTAGCTGGAGACAATGGCCCCGACCAACAGCTGCCAGAGCCGAACAGGCAGCAAAGCAACACAGGAGAGGGGACGGGGGCTTCAGCGCTAACAGCCTGCACAGAGGATGTTAGGCAGAGGAAAGGGTCAATTGTTCTGAACAGTCAACAGCAAAATAGGCAACAACATAAATCAGAGCAAGGAAAATATAGCTGCACCAAGAGGAAAAAGCCTATAATTGATGGCAAGCACAATTAGCCAACGGGCCCCGGTGCTAGAGGAAGCGCTATCAGCCAACACCATCCCGGCGAGACTTTGTCGTCATCGCCTGCAGAAGGATGGAGCCCGTCTACAGGAATGAGCTGCGCGACCTGCTGCTGCTGTCTTCCTTTTGGGCTAGGGCAATGAGCCACCTCAGGCCTTCCCAGCTATGGGCCAAATAGCGGGGTGGTGGTTCAGCTGCTCCCAGCCACACTGGGAGAGCATAGACCACCAGGGTATGGTCCCTCGAGCATTTCACTGCTTTTCTTATAGTTACTGCAAAAGGAAGAGAATGCTCTTGCTTGCTTATGGCTTTACTATGAATGGAATTGGCATTTTGGCGGGATGGCAATATGGAAAGAATTAACACCAAGCCAAGCTGCAGTGTGAAGCTCTGTTGCACTTTCTCTGATGGCAATGAAACCTCACTGAAGACTGAGCTGCCGAGTGAAACACTTTCAAAAGACTAATCACCGACCTATAGACAGCTACCCTGGCAGTACCACAGGACATTTGTCCAGCGATCACTCAGGGGGCTGAGGAGTAAACCAGCCTGTCTCTGAACTAGATCTGACAAACTCACCAAGTCTAAACATGCAGCAAATTCTTCTCCTTGCACATACCTCTGCAAGTGGGGAATAGGTATTCAGTATACATAAAGAACCCACATGAAAGCAGATGTTAGAGCTGGTGGGATGTCTGGAATGAGTATCTGATGGAAGAAGTGACCTGTAGCCCAAGGTCATTGGTATCTGCAGAGGAGGCATGGCTCCAGTGAGGACTGCCCCGGGATCATCCTGCACGCACAGGACCACTCGCCTCGTTTCTGCATTGTTTGTCTGCCTGTGTGGTAAGAACTTCCCTTTTCAAAACTATCTGATAGAAACAGCTCATTAGCAGCAACCAACTGCAGCCTCAGGTCCCAGAGCTGTGCTGAGAATGAAACCCTAAATTTTAGCAGTGAGGTTGGCTTGTCCTCTCCTCAACAAACGAGATCAGTCAAGGATTCACGCAAGAAAGGCAAAATTGCTGTGAGGACAGGGACTTCAGAGCCATGTCTCTGAAATATGGTGAGAACAAATGAGCAAATGTTACCCTGTGGCAAAATATATTTAGGGCATTGACATTTTCCTGACTGGAGCAGCATGCATTTTAACTTGTTGCCTCTCATGCAGTCATAATGATGATAGGATATTACCTGGCAGCTGCATGGATGCTCATCAGGCAAAGATCGTCAGTGCGAAATGAGCAGGTAAGAATTAGTTAATATGAATGGGGGAGAAACAGAAAAGAAACTTGAGAAGTTAATTGAAGCAGTAAAAACTGTGCAGAGACATCATTTCAGGTTCCCGGGCCATCTGGCTGAACACGACCTATGGTTTGTTTTCCTCATCACCGCGGTTTTAGGTTTCTCTTATTATTCTCATGATCCTGGCCATAGGTGCAGCCTGCTGCTGCAGTTTCACAGCTCTCAAAGCCCCGAGGTGGAGGAGGAGGAGAGCTGGCTCTTACTTTTCTCACTAAAGGGGCACAGAAACCCTCTCTCAGCTGGGACGTGGCTTAGGACACTTCCAAACCACTTTGGACACAGCTACGGTGCCTGGGTCATGCATGCTCCTTACCAGCAACCCTTACTTGAAAGTAGGAGGGGAGGTTTCTCTCCTCTCTTCCAAGAGCTCTATACATGGCAATTAATGTCACTAAGCAACAGGACTTCCTTTTAAGATGCTCTTTCGTCATTTCAAAGCTTCTGGGCCAGAAGTTCTTTAAATAGCCTGAACTCACACCAGCTCACTCAGTTTGGCTTTTTTTCTTTATCTCTTCCCAGCTTCCTCCCACTGCAAGGTTAGTATCTGTGGCCAGCTGAAGCAAACCAAATCCAACAAAAATGCGACTCCTAGGGATCATAGAATCATAGAACAGTTTGGGTTGGAAAGGGCCTTTATAGGTCATCTAGTCCAACCCTCTCAGCCTGTCCTCACAGGAGAGGTGCTCCAGCCCTCATCATCATCTTCATGGCCCTCCTCTGGACCTGCTCCAACAGGTCCATGTCCTTCTTATGTTGCGGGGGGGTTCCAGAGCTGGATGCAGTACTCCAGGTGGTGTCTCACCAGAACAGAGTAGAGGGGCAGAATCACCTCCCTTGACCTGCTGGCCATACTCCTCTTGATGCAGCCCAGGATGTGGTTGCTTTCTGTGCTGCAAGCATGCCTTACCAGCTCATGTTGAGCTTCTCGTCCACCACTATCCCCAAGTTCTTCTCCTTAGGGCTACTCTTGATCCATTCTCTGCCCAGCCTGTATTTGTGCTTGGGATTGCACCAACCCATGTGCAGGACCTTCAGCCCAGCCTCTCCATGCAAAGGCTGGGAAGCTCCTTTTCCTCAAAGCCGTGCCAGGCTACACCCCACAGAGACCACCTGAGGAAAAGGGAAACTCAGGAGGGTTTTAATCCTGATTTTTTGCTTGCTATTCAAGTCAAACTTACAAATACAACCAGATTTCTCTCTCAGTCTAAAAATCTAGTGTGCAAGACTTGCACAGCTCAGTTTGTAAGATTCTGTATTGCTCGGAGAGAAGAAGAATGGCTTGTTACTAATCATTGAAATCTGCATTCTGTCTTGGATTTATAGTACTGATACAACCCATGGGGAGCAAAAATACTGGGTATTTTTCTTGCTTAGCAGGGAACAGAGGCTGCATTTTTGAGATAGGGAAAAATCTTACAGCTGTTTCACAGAGTAACAGCAGGCTCCAGCACTGAGATCCTCAAAACATCTTCTGAATTTCTGAAAAATCACAAGCTATCAAGGGGGATAACAGAGCAAGAGTAGATACATAGGAACAGTATCTGCAGGGAGAGTACAGGAGACGTTCCCCATTGCACATGAAACATGGATGTACAAGACGTCAGTAATTAATCGGTTGCCAATTCCCGTCAGCAATTTCCTTCCCGCGTAGCGCCTTTGTCCTGACTGTTTGGTAGGACTTCACACGGCTTCATATGCCCCAGCCATGTCCAACCCCCTTTCCTGGCCGGCAGGCAGAGCGCAGGATGCAGGCGCGGGGGCCAGGAAACCCGGCATCCCCTAGCCTCTCACAAACAGCGAACATCAGCTGAAAGTTCGTTCATCCTCCCTACTAAAAAAAATGGGACTGATGTTCCCCTAAAGCCCAGCAGTTCCCAGGACCTGGTGCAGGAGCAGCACACGGGCTGAGCACCTTTTCCATCAATCCTTTTAAAAGCTGTCTCGAATAAAATCCACATAAGAACAAACCATCCATGGAGAGGTGGCCAGAGGAGCGCTCACTTTATTTGTCTGGGATATTTCTACACGCAGCTCTCACACCATGTCCCTGATGACACTCTCTCTCTTTTACAAGGGGCACTTAGGTCACTACATGTGCAGGTGGTTTGCTCAAGTCATGGAAATTTTGAGTTGAAGCTGTGGCATACAACTGATGGTTATATCAGTGCCAGAGGACAGCAGTTGGTGGTTTGATCCTCTGCCAAGGAGCAGTGGCAGAGCAGAAGAGGAGGAATCCCTGGGGCAGGGGCTGCCCAAAACGTGCACTGGACAGGCTGATGCCCAGCAAGGGAAGGCATCGCAGGCACTGTCCTAGAGCTCTTCACCCCTTTGCGTCCCCACCACCCCTGAACACAGGTGCAGGGACATTGCTTGTGTGCACGGAGCACGTGGGCTGCATGCAATCTGGCTGCTGCCTCCTGCCCTTGTTTACTGTTTCAGAAAGATCAATTGCTGCAGCACAAAGCAGAGGGGTTTCACATAAAGTCTGGTAAACTCTGACGTTTTTTATGGCAGCTTTTTCTCCCTGAGGGTGATTTGTGCTCTTGCTGCATCGTCTTGTGTCAGGCTTTTCCACAGAGCACGGGCTGAGCCTGCAGCACCTCCTGCACCGGCAGCAGAGCCCGCACAGGTTTTCCTGCTGGAAAACAGGCAGGTGGTCCTGGTACTGCCCAGCTGCCGTGTCTGCTCTCTCGGCACCACACAGCCACAGCTGGGGAACAGTCACAGGCCAAATCCCACTGCCTCAAGGCAAACCCTGGTCTGGGTTCTTACATCCAGCATTTAAAGCAGTCATTTGGATTCCTGTCTCTCATTTGTAGCACCAAAGAAAACAACAAAGGAAAAACTTGAAATCCGTACTTGAAGGAAATGACTGAAAATTATTTTAATCCTTTGATCTTGTATAGACAGGTATTTTGGAAGCCCTGTTGTGCTGGGTTGCCAATCCCTTCTTCTTCAGAGCTATGGAAGACCTAGAGATTGACATGATTAATTTCTTAAATAAGAGAGAATTAACATCTCATAGGAATTCTGAGGGTGCCAAAATCGCGTACACAATTCATTGCGCTTTTTTCTTTTGTTAAATATCTTAAATTGATTCCCACTGACTCCTACAGTCATTACACATTTTTTCCAAGGTAACCCTGGAAGAGGAGTGATTTCCCAGGTTCATCCCTCTTGCAGCACCCCTTGAGGGCCAGGCTTTTTGGAGGTGCTGTGCTCAGTGCTCTGGCCAGCAGCCTTTCACAACAGGAGGGTGGGCCAGGCGCAGGGCCAGCCGGGCGGATTTGACACCAGACAGGATTTCCCTTCCAGCCGACCAGCCGCCCTCCCACTCCGGCAGAGAGGCTCCTGCAGGACACAGGTTCCCATCCAGAAACGGGGCCCACTTTTCTGTGGCAGAGTGGGAATTGGCATCCTGTGACTTCTGCATCGTGCCCACAGCCCATGGGATGCCCATATCCGTGTCACTTGGCCAGCCTGAGGAGCATGCCAGCACATCACTGCCCTGGTCCCTGCAAGGACCAACACAGCCTCGCTGGTGGTTTTTAAGCAGGGGAAGGGCCACTGGACGTGGGCACAGGCGCTGGGTGACTCATAACGTTTTGGTGAGCCTCATGAGCCGTTCCTCTTATCTAGCTCAGAAATCAGTTTAAAATGGAGAAGTTCTGGGGTGATGTACAGCCCTCCTCCCGGGGACTCTCTGATTGCAGGGCAGTGGAACTTGTTTGCGGGGTGGCACGGCCCCTGAGGGGCAGCATGGAGGAGGCAATTTACTCAGCCCTTGGCAGCATTCAGCATCTCACCAGCACTCCGTGACCGAGCCCCACGGCAGGTGCCTGCAGCAAAGCCCCCTGCCAGCACTGAAACCCCCTCTCCATAACTGCTGCTGTAAACGCTTACCCCTTCCTATTCACTCCTTTACGAGCACAAGGAGGAAAATTAATCAGATAGGCACATGTAATGAATAATTCAGACCCCTCTAATCATCAGTCATTTTTACTAAGCTCAGCGATTGCTTGTGCACATGGGTGAGAAGAGGAGCTTCAGTCACCCAGTACCAGTTTCATAATGAATTCTTTATTACTCAAAATTGAGGCAGGCTCTGGAATTCATTATTTGCATCATAAAGCTTCCCATTTCCTGAAAAACACCCCCCCTGCCCTTCCTCCCCGCCCCCCGCCAAATCTCTGCAGTTATTTATACCCCTTTATGTCACACGTAAATTCTACAATGCACAGTAATATACTTCCACTGCTGGAAGAGGCAGGATTTGTTTCAGCTGATATCCCCTCTTGATTTAAAGGACTTTTATTCCAAAACAACACATTCATCTTAAATTCAGTGTTTCTGGTATGGGGGGTTTGAGGAAGTATCCATGCCACCAGGGCTCGTAGACTGTCAGGAGTAAGACACATGCTGCAAGGGCGAGTCCGAGCTGCCACCAGCCAGGGAAGCGCAGCAGGGAGAGCAGGGACACCCCCAGCCCTGGCCTTTGAGCCTTACCATGGAAAATAGCAAATAAACAAGAAACATCCCAAACAACAATTTCCTCTGAAACTTTTGCTATCAGCTGCAGGGAGAGCAGGATTTCCAGAAAACAGGGAGCTGGATGTGAAAGAGGCAGAGCTATTGGTGGGATGCGGAGTAATATTTTAGCTTGTCACTCAGGTAAGTTATTTTCTTTTAAATTTTAAAATTAAGAAGGAGAAAAAAAAAACCAAAACAACCAAAACCTAGCCAAGTCAGATCAGCCCAGAAGCATTCTGGGCAGCAGACAAATACAGCACTAGGGCATTGGTGCTGTGCCCACCAGCCACAACAGCCCACCCAAGAGGTTTGGCAAAGGTGCCAAAGGGAGTTGGCTCTGCGCTGGCTTTTAAACTTTGCTCCTGCCACGTTGTTTGCTCCCCTCTCCACAGCTGCTTGCAGGAACGAGCACAGCACGGCTCAGGTAAAATCCAACAGATGCATCAGCTTCAGCTATCAGTAACAGCCATGGCCTTCATACAATTTCAGAGCCACACAATTTCAGAGCCGAAGCCGGTGATTTTGTGCCCTTGGCACCAGAGAAGCCCAGATGTCTCCACCTCCCCAGGTGTCGAGCTTGATGCTCTCCAGATGGCATCTTGATTGCTTGCAGCTTCACTGATGAGTTACCAGGGCGGGTTCGGCTCCGCAGCTCAGCCCACCTGGCCTGTCCCCATGTGCTGGGGTGCGTTTGCTGAGCCCAATGTGTTTTCATCATGCCTTTCCCTGCTAGGTGGTGAAGAAAGAGCATCAGTTAAGCCTGCTGAAAATGAAGTTATCAGGCTAATAACACAGATATTTAAGAAAGGATAAAAAAGGCAGGTTGAGCTGGCTGGCTAGAGCCAGCACTCAGTGCCATCCTGGGCAGCGAGGACCAGACACTCCCACCTGCAGCTGCCACACACATGCCCCTCATGGAGAGGCTTACAAATACTGTCCTCCTTAAGAAAACTAATCATTATTTGTAATCTAAATACAAGAGGAAGAGAGTTCATTTTCAGATTGAACTACTGCTTTTCAGCTTTACTCTTTCGAACAAGAGAAGCACGTTTCAGCATCACGATCCTTTTTGCAGCGATACAGGCACAGATTTTCTGCCTGTATCTCAGTTGCTTCACAAGTTCTTGAGACTTTCACAAGTGATGCACCAAATTTTGTTTTACTCAAACTTTCCATTGCATCAAATTCCCCTTTGGTGAGACCCTGCAGTCTCATCTGCTCTTTTCTTGCTCTACCTCCTATTTCACACTGAACTAACTCCCCCGTACTTAGTGGAAGTGTTTCACTCTATACAAGCATAAAGACCAATTACCCTCACTTTCAATTTAGAAAAAAAAAAAAAAAAAATCTGTTCTGCCCCAGAAAAGTACCAGTACACAGTCATTTGACTAATTTTAAAACAGGGAAGTTCCTCTTTCACTCCAAAACTATGTTTTCGCTCACACTGAGCCCAGAAGGTTCAGCAAGCGTTTCTTTTTCCTTATGACCTCCTTTCTAGCCGACTTGCCCAGTTTGTCTGACCTTGGTGCTCTGTCTCACTTTCATCACGGGGAGATAGTGCAAGATCATCCATTTTAACAACCCACCTCACTCCGTAATGGCCTATGATTTATACCTTCTGATTTTCACAACGCTCGCCTGCATGGGCTGTGAAGCATCCAGGGCTGCAGAGCCAATGTGCGCAGAGGTGAGTGACAGCCACCGGTCCCTCTCGAAACGCAGAGGCCACATGCATAGAGGACTGGTCTCTGGTGAATACTTGCCTGCTGATGTTTGACTGTTTTCAGTTCCTAAGGGGTTTCTCTCAGGTGGATCTGAAGGTCTTTATCAGAGAAATAAGGCGGGTGTCTTGAGATGTCCAAAGGGACATCAGCCACTGTCCCTCCTCCTCCTCACACCCATGCATCTGTGCACCCCTGCGCTCTCCCCTGCTGCTGCCAGGGGCCTTGGGAGCCCATCAAACCAGCACCATGCTTCACCTCCCAGAGAGCTTGAAGGAGGGTGAAGTTTCACAGGGGTATTTAGCAGATATTAGCGCTAGACAGAGGACAGATAAAAGGATTTTGTTCCTTACACGTGTGCTCTGCATACAGGAATTAGTACACAGTGGTGGGGTGATGATGTCTCTATTTGCCATTTGATTGATGTGTAATACCACATGAGAACAGTAAGAAAATACCAGAATTTTTTGATGGGCAGGAGAAAAGGCTGACTCATAAGAATTTTATTTTATTTTTTTGAAGTGGGAGATGAGGAAAAAAAAAAGGCAGGGATTTTTGATTCAGGGAAGTGGTACTATGGAAACCTATCCCTGCGCAGCACGCAACTGGGGCCAATTGTGCGTTCCTCCCTGAATTAAATGTACAAATCCCCAAGCACTCCAGCCCCATGGCGCGATGTCCCAGGGCATGGCTGCTCCTCAGCTCGCTGTGAGAGCGCTTCCATGCCCCAAAGCATACAGAGAAAGCTTGCTCCCTGTTTTATTTGAATGGTAAAACATAGACACTTTCTCATTTACAGTGACAGTCAAACATTTTTTATCTGTCCAAACTGCACGTCACAGCAGTCAGCTCCACTGGTTCTTCTCTGCTTATCATACCTGAAAGCACCAGCTTGTCTATGTCTGTGCTTTGCCATTTCTGTAGTTACCAGTGCTGGATTATTTTGGTGCTTCTAGGCTGGGGACAATTCCCCATGCTACAGTGCTGCCAGGCTGGCTTGCTGCCCCCCAGCTCATGCCAAGTGCCCACACATGGGGGGCTTAACTATGGGCAGCGCTGGCTTGTCCCTCCATGCCGGTGCTGAACTCGGTGCCGTTCCCCCGGCTCCAGCACACTGAGGGGGAGAGGGACGGTGGAGGAGCTGCGCTCTCCACCTGCATGGGGCATTTTGTTGTGACAGTCCCTTCCACTTCCTCCCAGCTCTGCCATGCCACTGCCAGCGTCCCTCTGCCCCTGCCCACCAGCAGCAGCGTGGGGCCATGGCATTCCCCCAGCACCCTCCGGTTACAGGACTTGCATCCATAGGAAAAGAAGAAAGTGTTTGCCCTGTCCAGCTTGTGGCTTGCAACAAATGCTGCTCTTTCCTCTCTGGTGAGGTTACCAAGGGCCTCCACTGCCCCCCTGCCTCTCCTAAGCCATGGACAGGCAGAGACATGGTTTGGTCTCACTCACAGTCCCACGCGGGCAGATGGACCCGAACCTCGTGCACCGTTCTCCAGGGTCCACGCATCTGCACCCCAGCAAAGCCCCAGCGAGCCATGTGCTCCCACCCCGCAGGGCAGACACCAGCGCTGTCCTCTGCTTGCCATGGACTCCAGGGTCCAGCGCATTTCTCACTGGACATCCCACTACCTCCGCTTGCCTTCTTTGGGCTAACAGAAGAGCTTTGATTCTCATTAAAGTGATCAGATTGGCCGGCTCTGCGATCTGTGCTTTTACTTCCCTGCAAGCAGGATGTGACTGAGCTTCCTGGCAGGACATTGCCAAAGCTGCAGCTCCCTCACGGCCCCGGTGACCCCGTCTCTCCCAGGCCCTGTAACCAGCTGGGGCTTTCTCTGGGAGCCGGGCTGGGCAAGGAGGAAGGTGGCTCCACGGTGGCTGCGCCCGTGATCCCCATCGCAGCTTGGCAGCTGGGACCAGTGCAGTGCTCCAACCGTCTCTGCTGCGTTGAGCAGTGCCGCAGGCCGTTTCAGGGCAGTGGTTCCCTGCGTACCATAGTCCCAGGCACTGGTTGACTTTGGTGCAATCACCAGGCAAAGGCAGGTCAAGCATGTTTAATGAATTTCCCTGGTATCCACATGGTAGACTTCTCTGCATAACAGACTGATTTATTTTCAGTTAAACTGAAAAGCCTTCACAGAAATTTCAAAGACTCAGCGTATCAGAAATGATCTTTGTCCAGCCTGAGCTAAACCTTCCTGCCATCCTCTTGCTGCAGTGTGTAACTGCCATTCAGATCCAATTAATTTGGACATGTCCCTTCCAGAAACATTCCTGGACTTACTCTTTTTTTACCTCCTTTCTGCAAGGTTTTCTTAAGACTTTTCTTAGAATAAGCTTTGTTACAAGACTCACAAAATTAAGAATTTAAAACTACCTTGTGGAGATTCTTTCTTAGGGATTAACAATTCATCCAGAAAAGTAAACAAACTTCGTATGTGCTAACTTTGATAAGAAAGTTCTATGGATGAGACACTTCGAATTAGTAGAAGAGAGATTCAAAACATTCGTTTTAAAAACATACTCCACAAAACCCCAGGGTTGTGCATTCCAAGCCTGCACTAAATCTTCCTGGGGTTCTGGCTGCTAAGTCTTTAAATAATTCAAAATCCTGTTTGTTTGGTTGTTTAGTTGGTTTTTTTTTTTTTGAAGTGCCATAATTTCCTATTTATATTCAGAGCGCATACCTCTTGCAGTTTCACTATATATTTTCTACAGATTACAGTGAATAAAAGCTATAGCTGTGAAAGTTTAGGACTGAGGAAGATTCCTGAAAAACTACCCATCACAACTGAAATCCTCGACTTCAGCTTCAACGTGCTCCCTTCCCTCCAGAATTCAACCTTCTCTGAGCTCAAATCTCTTCTCTACTTGGACTTAACAAGGTAAGGGAGAGTATCCTCACTTCTGCCCATTGGGTGGGTCAAACCCCCCGCTCAAAGCCTGCCTCTGGAGCACACCAGAGCAGTATCTCCCTGCCGTCACAGGGAAACCACCAGTAGCACTTGCAGATAGCTGTGAAGTATTTTGCTAAGCAGAGATTGATATACTTGGGCAACATCTAGCCTTCTCCTCTGGTGACAATCATTTGCAGTATAGTAATATGCGTTTTCCACATATTACTGCTGCTAAGACAGTAGTGACATCAAAGTTACTAAAGCAATTTTTAAATTCACTTTTCTGTAAAGATATTGTTCCATAAACCCTAGAGAAACACAGGTTTGATCCTTGTAGATGTCCAGCTTTTTGTGTAGGAAAAAAGATTTTAAGCGGGACACTAAAAACCTCACATCTCCCTGACTTCTACAAATGCCTCCACACACTCATCACTTCAGGGCAAGTTTTTCTTCTCACCAGGACCCTGTATTTCAGTGTGAACTTACAAATACCAAACAAGCATCACTGGAAAAGAAAGATAGTTTTACCCTGGTGAAGGCAGCTGATCATGAGTTCTTGCAGATATGAAAGTGCAGTTTTGGTTATCACATACACCAGGAGAGTTTTGTGAGACAGGCCACTGATGCTGGTTTCTGTTGCTTTCTCAAGGTGTCAGATCAACTGGGTGTACGACGGCGCCTTTCACAGTAATAAGCAGCTGAAGACAATCGTGCTGACTGGAAACCTGCTCCTGTTTCTGTCTGACACAGCGTTTGCTGGCCCTCAGTCCCTGAAGCAGCTTGTCTTAACACAGACAGGAATAACCAGTATGTCGTTTATTCCAATGACAAACTTGGACAGCTTGGATACCCTCGTCTTGGGCAGCAATCACATTTCTTCATTGCAACTCCCTCCCAGCTTTCCAACTAAAAACCTCAAATACCTTGACTTTCAAATGAACAACATAAGAGCAATCACAGCAGAAGATGTTCGCATCCTGCAGAAGACCAGCAATATAACTCTCATCTTCAAAGGCAATGATATTTTATACATTGAACCCAGAGCTTTCCGGTCCCATTTCTACAAACTGGACTTTGGGGGCTGCACTGACATCCCTGTGGTCCTGGTGGGGATACAGAACTCCACAGTCCAGACCCTTTGGTTGGGAACATTTCATAACATGGAAAAGTCGTCCTACATAAACCCAGATGTTTTACAAGGCCTCTGTAATATCTCTGTCAAGGATCTCTATCTGCAACTACAGCACTTCAGAAACCTAAATGCCACCACATTTCAGTGCTTGACCAAGCTCCAGAAGCTGGACCTCACTCAAACCCACATCAGCGCGTTGCCCCCTGGCATCAGTGGCATGGGCTCACTGACAGAGTTAGTCCTCAACGCAAACTCCTTCGAGCACCTCTGCCACATTAGATCTGCCGCCTTCCCCTCCCTCACCCACCTCCACATCAAGGGGAACTTGCAGGTCCTGCAGCTAGGCTCTGGCTGTTTGGAGAAACTGGCAAAGCTTCAACATCTTGATTTAAGTAAGAGTCACATTGAAAGCTTTGGCTGCTGTAATGAAGCGCTGAGCGGTTTGAGCAGTCTTCAGCACCTAAATCTGAGCCACAACATAAAGCTCCACCTTCAAGACGTATTCTTTAAGGATGGTGCTAACCTAGAGCTGCTGGACCTAGCTTTCACTCCTCTATATATCAACACTTCACAGGGTCCTTTCCGAAATTTGCATCTCTTGCAAGTGCTGAATATTTCCTCCTCGCACATCAATACTAGCATTCAGCATCTATTTCAAGGGCTGGAAAACCTCATGCTCCTGGACCTTACTCAAAACAACTTTGAGTCAGGGATCTTGCCAAAGGACAAATTGTTCCAACAGCTACGCAATTTAGAGGTGCTAATTTTATCATCCTGTGAACTGATGGCAATAGGTGACCAAGCATTTCACAGCCTCCAGAAGTTACGGCATGTCGATCTGAGCCACAACAAACTTACTGCATTCAGCACAGATGCATTTTCAAACCTCAACAGCATCTATCTCAATTTTGCCCACAACAGGATTCGTATTGTACCACGGGACAAGCTAGTGTCCTTAGCTGGCCACTGCATAATCAATTTAAGTTACAACCCTCTGGAATGCACCTGCTCCAATATTGGTTTAATCAGCTGGTACAGGCAGAATCTGGATAAAATTGAAGACCCTGAAGGAACGAGATGTTCTGAACCCAGATCACTAGCTGGGGCTCAGCTGGCCACCATCTCACTCTCCTGTGGGCTCAACACAGCAGGAATCATTGTCCTGACTGTTTTATGCTGTGGTGCCATCTTCATTTGGGGTGCTCGCTATTTCAAGCAAAATTACCAGCAAATATAAGTATGATGGAGATATAGAAAAGATATGCAGTTATTATACTGAGATGAAAAACAACTTACTATTTTTGTTCGTGACCCATATTTTCTGAACTTTTGTGAAACCCTTTCAATTTCTATTATAACTTTTAGAAAAATAATTAAAAAAAATTACTTGAGTACTGGAAAAATAAACTATGACCTGAGCCTTGAACATGAATAGAGAAATCTCACTTCAACTCAATTTTAGCATTCATGTCTCAGCTATTACAGCTAATACACCTGTAAAGGGAAGATCCAAGGGCCAAAATGCAAATTTTGTTCTCTTTGGAAAAAGAGAACTACACCACCACCACCATGCCCAAGAAAAAAAAACAAACCAAACCAAACCAACCAACTAAACCCTCACCCTCTATCAAATGCATTTGGAAAACAATATTATTTAAGAGCTGGGAGTAGTGTACCCTGCTTTGCTGAAAAGAAAAAATACTTTATTTGAAGGACACACACAACACAGTCATGTAAGACCCACTCCTACAGGACTGACAGAAACAACCTTTACCATCTCTCTAATTTCTTTAAGATGTTTTTATCCTCAGGAAGTTCCTGGCCATTGAACCTCTCCCCAAGGCAGGCTCTGCTCCTGAACTATTTACTAGATTCCAGAGTAAGCAGGGACCAGCAACAATTTCGGCTTCAACCATAAAACCTGTAGATTTGGTCAAGGATGTGCAGATGCTTAGCTACACCCATGCCTGAATGGGGAAAAAAACAATGTCAACAGCTACAAGACTTTCCCAGGTGAGCCCAGGGTGGACTGTCTTCTCCAGCAGGAGCCCAGGAAGGAAAACTAGAGGGTGCAAGGTGGGTGGCACTGTGGTGAGTTGCAACTGTATCCCATGCACCATGTGGAGTCTCGCCCTGCTCAAGCAAGGCTCCTCAGTGTGTTAAACCAGGAGCTGTGGCTGAAGGTGAGCTCGCTCTCAACGCTTTCCATGTGGCACTCCACATTCAGCCTCAGCTCTTGCCAAAAGGCGTTGCTTGTCATTTCCTCCACAACATGCAGACTTAGCTAAGATTTTGAAGATCCCTGCTGGACTAGAAAGTTTTTACTCATTTCTGAAGACACAGCTGACAAGAATGCC
This sequence comes from Ardeotis arabs, assembly GCA_011801015.1. Classification (NCBI taxonomy): domain Eukaryota; kingdom Metazoa; phylum Chordata; class Aves; order Otidiformes; family Otididae; genus Ardeotis; species Ardeotis arabs. Next base: position 55,062 of record JAAGAY010132515.1, read on the forward strand.
TGCCTGGTCTTCTCAAGTAAGAAATACCTCTCTCACTTGAAAAGCCCCTTCTGCCCTCTGTTAGCAGATCACACTACCACCAAGTGGATTCTTGGAACTTTCAGATGTCTTCACATCACGTAGGCTGCCTCCCTTGCCCCACAGCTTTTTCTCCTCCCACCTGTGTATCCGTGTGCTGCCCAAGGATGCAGTGGGAGAGCGGTTGGAGGTTTCTTCTCCATCTGCCTATAAACACTCCTAGCTTTTGTGTACTAGGATGTTGCCTCTCCTCCCAACTCTCTGCATTGCCTGTATGTATTCCCCGTTTCTGCAGCCGCTGACAGGCTCTGCACAGAAACCTCCTCCTGACCCCATCAGCAGGCACTGTGCTCCAACTGCCAAGCTGCAGAGCATCAAGGCTGCAAGGGGTGCCTGCATCAGATGAGCCCTTCCACAAGGACTGGTCTAAGGGAGAGAAATGTCACTGAGCAAACCATGCTGCCCAAGGCGAGGACTTCCCGACTCATCCTTGGGACCAAGGCAGGGAAGCTCCTGAAGTCATCCCAGGGCTCAAGGCACCTTTTCCCCTCCCTCTGCAAATCAAACTGGTTAAATGAACAACCTCTGATAACTGCATTATCTAACAATCCAGCGTGAATGCCAGTCTGTGCGCCATCCAAAAGGGACCTGCTGCTTCTGTTGTTTCCCTCTTACATTTGTGGGCTCAGGAAAGCGACAGACAAACAGTGAAGTTAAAAGGGAGCATGATGCAGTTCACAGCTTGGGATAGGTGCAAAAAAAAATTTGCTGCGAGCATGAGGCAGTAACTATGGGAGATCCACAAGTGACAGAAGCTTGAGGGGAAAACTGCATATTGGGTTGATGCTTTCTGGAATGCTCTTCATTTGGAGAGAGGAACACAGGTTTTTAACTCCTCCAGCTTCTAAAACACTACCCAGTGTCATAATGTAGACTTGTGTGTAGACTTCAGTCAGTTAAAACTCAAAGATGGCTGAAAAGGCAAAATGGTGAACATGTTCCTGTGTGATATATATTTGCACACAGACTATTTAGTACAGACTTTCCTATGACCCATCCCTTTCCCTCTATACAACTTGTTTTTGATGACCGTATCTTTGTCATTTTCATTTTCTCTTTGATTTACAGCGTCATCTGCTCAGAGCAGTCTCTGCTTTTTTGTCTGCAAAACATCATTCACACGACAGCATGTAAACAACAGCACTAAACAGCATGCACTGTATATTTCAGGTTAACACAAATCTTAACTACAGGAACTGATTTATTCTGAAGGAAAATTTATATGTGGTTATAACACATTAAAATATCCAGATTAAGTATTAGAACTTTGTGAAGTCCAAAGGTGTAGTCTGCTGGAATTACTTTGCAAGAATATAAATGGAAAGAGACAGTAGATTTCTCTTTACAGATGTCACTGAAATCATGGTACAACACAAAACTGCAAAATAACATTTGTTATCAGTATTCACAGAGAAGAAAGTTGAGCAGATCTTTGCTAACAAGTCGCATTTCAGAGACCAGTAAGCACTTACCTTTATTTCAATTGGATAAACACCAACTCAGACCCAAATTCTTCCTTCCCCAACTGTGCTTAAACAAGATACTATCAATAAGATACAGGTCAATTTTTTAATTGGATTTTACTCTGAACAGGGTGGTTGAATAAAGGCCGATTTCTGTACCTGTTGACTTAAAAAATAATATCCTAATATTAATGGTGCATCTTTTAAGAACTTCCTCTCATTCAATAGTCTTGTCTGTACCTGGAAAAAGAGGGCAGAACCCTTCCCAACCACTCATATCACACCTGCTTACCTGGCAAATACAATGAAAATTCTTCTCCTCCAAGCAGCAGACAACATCCTTCTCCAGCAAATGTTTCAAACATTTTCTTCCCCTGTAATCTAGTTCACACTTACATTTTCAAGGGCTTGCTGTGTGATAGAACTTACCTACATTGTTAACTGTCTTCCTGTGCTGCAGTCTTCTCCACTCTTCCTGATGCTCCCAACTCTTTATGACTTGAACTGTAGCCTCCAGCATTGCGTCTTACCCTCAGTTCATCAAAATCCACCCATGGCAGATGTCTGAGAGATTGAGTTGGTCTGTGCTAACCAAATAGTATACTATAGACACGGTCACAAACACTGAGCTGCTGGATGCTGCTGCTCCACCTCCCCAGCCTAATCACACTCCCTGCCAGTGCACTGATTTTGCAGACTTACTCGCCTTCTGCTGGGTTGCAGCAAGTTGGAAGGGTTGGGGGTGACCTGCAGCTTCCCCTCACGTATTAGTTTCAAACAGAGAGCAAAGCAGCCAGAGTGATGCAGTAACACTGCTGCACTTGGCTTTGTGCAGAGAAAAAGCATAGAGAAAACAATGCAATAGTAAATTAGAACAAAAATAATCCCCTCACTGGGCAGGCAGCTCCTGGCATGCGCCAACCAGCTGTGCAAAGCTACTGACAATGGAACAGTAAAGACACCACTCTTCTGCAAAAACTGGACAGATGAAAATCAGGGGAGTCTTGTTCTGTTGCTCCTCCTGCCAAAAGAATCTTTCTTCATCAAAGATCCCACTGGATACTAAGGTGCTCTGCTCCATCTACCTTGTCTGTTTCTCTGCACCTATTTCACCCTCTGAGAAAAAAATAAAAAATGGAGATTTGATGACATCCAAGGTGTAGAGAATCCATGAATTTGTTAAGGCTCAAAATTTAGTGTAAATAATAAAATTTTTAAAATAACCAAAAAAGACTGAGTATTTTGAGAAGGTACGCAAAAACATACTGATCTACTCTCATGAATGATGATACATGTTTTGGAGGAAAGACTGAAATGTCACATTACAGCCTACTGCTGTTGTTAGCTACCACTCAGAATACGTTCTCCATCATCACTCCATGCCTACCTACCCAACAGCAATGTAGTGGTTCCAGCTGCTGCCCAAGACGATATGTTCAGCTATGCACACCTCCTCTTTGTCCAAACTAAATTACATTTACTCATAAAAAATTCTCACCCAGCATGTGCCCTAAGGGGTGCACTGAGTTGGCCCCAGAGAAAAAAAAACCGGCCACCTCTGAGTAGAGCATAGGTGTGCCTTAAGTTACAGGAGTGAACGCAGTTCAAGGAAAAATGCTAACACAATAGCATTTCATGCGGAATTTTTATTTCAATGTTATGCAACTGCATAAGTATAAATAATCATGTTCAATATACAACAATTATGACATCCATAAGAAGTTTCTTAGAGAAAATAAGACTGCAAACACTTTATTGCACAGACCCTAACAATTTTTTTTCTTTTTTTTTTTTGTAAGCTTAGGAATCTACAGCAGGAAGTCTACAAAAGAACACATCAGATCTAAGATCTACATAAAGACTAACCAAGTAGCACAAAGGTAGAAGGATCTCTTAACAGCTCACTTATAAGGTAAACACCAACAAACAGGTACTACATAAACACAAGCTTAAGCACTATTACACTTCCAAAATGCAAAGAACTTATTTGTCAGAAGTGATAATGAACTATACAAAATATACATAAACATATACTGTAAACAAACAGCTAAATGTGCTTTAAAGGAACATGAGAATAGTTGAAAAAAACTCTGAAGACTGTAAACTAGGAAATACCTCCCAGACAGAAATGTTATTTCGAAGTGCCTTAGCATTCATTTGTGTAACTGCCAAAACACACATGAACTGTAAATGTCGAGACCATTTTATCTTTAGAACTGCTCAAAAATACTATCCATTTTTCACTAGCTCCTCTGTGAACACATCAACAGCAGTATGAATATTCTAATGCCACATGAAAAATCAGGACTTGTTTGTGATGATATCTTTCTGTGACAGGTTTGCTGTAATTCAACTCAACTAATCAGTATAATAAAGTTTTCACCAGAGGGAAATTAAGTCTGCACACTGTCAGTTGTCATACAAACCTCCAAGTCAGGATTACACTGTGCTTTTATGAACAGTTTTCTAGCTTTTGAGACAGAAAGACAATCAGTAAGCCCAGATGAAGCAGGTAGGGGCCTAGCTCTACTGTGGGTACATATAACAGAAATAAGCAAAACCACCATGCCATTGATCCCCATCATTAAAAACCATGCATCTGCAAGGGTTTTTTGTAGTGCTTCTGTACACGTTTCAAATTTTACCTTTCACCGTTCAAAAAAAAAAAACCTCAATACCTCCACACTAAGATGATCAAAGTCTACATGTTCCACGGTATACAAAATTCAAATAAGGCTTAGCAAAAGTAAAAAGACAGTCACATTCTAGCACCAAATAGCTCCAACAGGTTCCTTTGTTACAAAATGCTTCTTTTGTAATTACAGTATTTAGTTTTTTGCATACAAATAAAAAGATTGTTATGAAATGTATGGAGCTACTCAATGCATTTAGAAATGAATGCGAAACTCAGAATTACTTGCTAAAAACAGCAAGTTAAGTCTACAACATAAGGCCCCAGCTACGTGTTAAAACTTATCAGATGCCCTAAACTTTTTTGAAGATATGATACTGGAACTGCTTTTTCTCCTTTTTACCTTGTCAAATAAAAAAAAGCTACAGCTGTATGAAGCTAATTATGCAGACCTATATGCAATGATAACACATATTCTCTAAACATATTAAAAAATAGGGATGAACATATTAGTACTGCAAGTCATGTGCTTATACTTGTGCCTCACGCTGTAACGGCCTGTATTTAAAAAAGCTCAAGGAACTCAAGAGAGGACTGCAGCAAAAACTAAGCACACAGTGTGTGCTTCAGAGTCGCAGCCTTGTCTGAGGTGAAGGTCACAGAACACACTCCCAATAGACAAGACAAGAACCACCATTTCACCAGAGAACATGACTCTTGCTGGGATGCCCTGACAACCAAGAGGCCCTCCCGTAGCTTTAAAAACACTTACTCTAAGAGAAAGGCTTTGTGCAGAAGGGAGATGCAGTTAGGTCTTGTGTTAGATCTGGTGAAGCAGTCAACCAGGTACAGTACTATCAAAATCGGATTATTAAAAATACATGTAAAAACTCACAACAAGCCACAATATTTTTTTCTGTACTAGTATTTTCTTAACCACTAGCGAGGATTTTTAGTAAGTAAAAATGTGGCCTGTTTTCGTTTGCCAGTCAGATCAATGCTTGTGCACATCCATGTCAGGTCTGAGTTTTAATAATTCGGTTTCATATTCGAGTATGGCAAATAAGTGGCAAAGCAACTATCTTAAAAAAGGGGAGAGTAAACAATGCAATCAGCAGCAAAGTATATATGCTACATTCAAACCCAAAACACATCACTAACTATTTACAGAGGAAATCTTTTCTTCAATAGCTCTCACCTGTAAAGGTATTTTTGTACAAATACTATATGGTAACAGTTTTACCGGTTACAATTGGGAAGGCATTTTGAAAAAAAGTTCTCTAAATATCCCCATCCTCTTTCTTCAGAGACATGAAAGTTTTGCCGCACAAAGACACGACACAGTGCTGGTTTAAAGGCAGTCAAATATATATATATATATTGTTTCAGCTAGTCTTAGATTCACACCTGCCAGGTCTTACAGTTAACAGGATTTCTTGTGAGGACTGCTCCGTGAAGCTTCCTTTCCTCGACGCTGCCGAGCTGAGTCTTTGTCGTTAGAAAGTGCATTAGGGCGGTCAGGTGTGGTTGCTGACCTGGATAAATCTTTACCTACATTCTGTTTTCTTGAAGTAGACTGCTGAGCTTGAACGGCGTCTTTTCCCTTTACATCCACAGTGTTAACAGAAAAAGATTTTTCTTGATTGCCAGGTTTTCCCCCAAGGTTTGAAGCAGAGTGTTGGGCTTCTACTGCAACAGCAGCACTGTGCAAGGCCATCAGTGAAACACTTTTAGTCATTTCTGCCTTCCCGCTTCCTGCAGAAGAGGTGCTTTTCTTATTTAGTTCCTTGGAGGCTGCAGGAAGCTCAGATGAGCCTGCTTTAACCTTTGCTGAAGACACATCACTCTTCACTGAAGACAAAACAGATACTTCCTGTCTACATTCAGAGAAATTAGTTGAACAAGTCAGTGGCTTTCCTGGTGTTGCAGCCACACAGCAAGAACTCTGTCCACTGGCAGCTGACAAATGCTTCATTGCTATCTGCTTGTTTGCATCCTCCGTCTGTTTTTGATTAACTTGTCCTTTCCCTTTTGAATCTTGAGAGCTTTTGCTACTTGCAGTTGCTTTTTCTGCTCCTTTCCCTCTGGCATCATAGTTTGTGAGGCAAAGGGTAGGCTCTACTTTCCCACTGTCAAGCTGAACATAAAGTGCATCAGTGCATATTTTTCCTTCGGGTCTTTTGTCTGCAGAGAACATCTGGTTACTAGGACTTCTGTCTGCCTGTCTGCTGAGCAAGAGACAGTCAGTCACAGTGGAAAGCTTTGGAGACGTGGTTTGTTTTTCACTGAGGTGAAGTTGCTTTTGACCAGCAGATTCCCCCAAGTCTGCTGGTTCTTGCCTCTGCATCTGCTTAGAACGCTCTGGGCCTGTTGGTACCGGGCCAACAGCAGAGGATTTCGGTTTGGTGTCAGGAGTGACGCTGCTCATTTGGAGGGTGGCTACTGAGCCATGCTCCAAACTAACAGGCCTTTCAGCCTGCACGTGTTCGTTGCTCATTTTTCTCAAAGAGCCTGAAGCAGAAGAAAGGGGATCTAGCACATTTTTACTGGCATGTTTCCCATCTTTTCGGGAGCTGGTAGACACTTGAATAGTTTCTTTTTCTTTTACGGTTGGAGCGCATGGTTTTTGTGACAATGTCTGTTTATCCAGTAACTTAGACTTAGAGGAACTCGTATCAGAGACTGGCCTGGGTTTATTACTGCTGCTTTCCACATAGGTGGTAGCAGGCTTCACATGTCCTTGAACATCTGTGTAACTATCTACAGCACAGTTTCTGCTTACAGTGCCTCTCACAGCAGGGGAGCCTGATGCGTTAAGTTGCTGCTGAGGAACTTCGCTGGATTGCTTTTTTTCAGTAGTTTGAAGCTTTATGTCAGTGAGCGGTTTCTGATCCTTCTTTCCTAAATCTTTGGCATTGTCCTTCTGTACAGAGGAAACTGGTGCAGACATCTCATTTTTAGGATCAAAATCCACTGAGGGTTGCACAGGCTGTTTGGATGAAAGAGCTTCACTCTTTGACTGTGCAACAACTTTCTTAGATTCACTAAGAACTTTCTGCTTGGTTATGTCCTTCTCCACAAAAGTACTAGGAATATTGTTGTCATCTTTGCCTAGCTGTTTCAGTGATTGCCTGCCATCCTTAGGTTGTGCCTTGGGGCCAGCTGCCTGCACTTTTCCTTGTACCTGAGGTGGAATGGCAAAATCAGCACAACTTTTTTCATTGCTTTTGGAGTAGCTCGTTATCAGGACATCAGAGACAGATACCTTCAGAGACGACTCTCTGATCACCTCCGCCTTTGCAGGAATAGGCTCACAACTTCTCTGGGCTACTGGCTGTTTGGTAGGCAACTCCTTTTGTATTTGCTTCTCTTTTCCTCCAGCTTTTTCAGGAGCGCTTTGGACAGCAGGAAGTTTGGAGTATGTTTGGGTAGTTTTAACACGCTGACTTTGAATAAAACAAGACTTTGCCTCCATTGAATTGTCCTTCTGTTTGGAAGGGAAGGTGTCTGTCTTTTGAACAACTTCGATAACAGAAATACCACCTTCAGCAGCTGGACTAGAAACCTTTTTCTCTGTCACTGCTTCTGCAGCCACAGGGATGACTGGTGGATTTGGAAGACTCTTGCTTGTTTGCAGAACCTGAGGCTCTGGTATGTTGACTTTACCAGACTTTGAATAGCTTAACAACTGCTCTTTCTGACAGGCCAGTTCCGCTTTCCCACCACTCCCTTGTGGTGCTGGGGGTTTAGGAGATCCCCCATCACTGCTGGTGCTCTGCCCTTCTGGCAGTACAGACAAAGGCAGTTCAGTCTTTGAAGCCTGTGGTCCAGAAAGTAAGGCAATATCTAGTGTGCCTTCTATTGGCTTCAAACAGGAAACAGACCTCCCATCAAGTTTATATTCTGATGGACTTTTTCTGACAGGAGCCTCAGTGGAAATAAGAGCTGTTTTTTCACCACTCACATCTGCACGGCCATTCAAGGTCTTCAGAGGAACAAAAGAAACTGAGTTGATCTGAGCAGGATGTGCACTGCCGATAAATGCTCTACCATCAGCAACTGCAGTGGAGTCCTGCTGTATGTTTATGGGTCTGCCTGTATTCAGTTGAAGGCATTCATGAACATTTGATGTCAATTTGGATTTTAGCACTGGACACACACTGTCATCCTTTTCTTCAATGGATATTTTCTTTCTAAGATAATCAGTATTTGCAAGTTTACCATCTAATCTTTCAAATTTGACAAATTCTTTTGTTGGCATGTTCTTATCTGTGTTTTCCCCCTTTCCATTTAGGATCCCATCAGAGGACTGAGGTAGTACATCTTGCAGCATACATGGAGGGGAAATTCTTTTAAAGTCATAAGAAATATGACTGAGTTCATTAGGTAGAGGCCCATGACCCAACATCTGTGCATCTAAAGAAACACTATCATTTGATCTCAAGTTTGCATTCTTTTGAAGGGTGTCTTTAAGTATGCCACCAGCTGACTGGGTCTCCAAAGCAACAATTTTTGTTTCAAACTGATTTGATCTTTCTAACAGCTTCTGGAATGCTTTTTTGTCTCTTTCTTCCAGTCTTAAGGTATTGGGATTTTCTGGTTCACTGCTAGGTTCATGTATAGCAACATTTACTTTTTCAGCAAAATCTTGCTTTTTCATAACTATCTTGACCTTCAGCTTCTCTCTGTCTAGCTCATCGATGGATTCTTGCCTACCTAACTTTCGGGAGATGGGTCGTTTCAAGCAGCCCTGCTCTGCAGGCCTGACTCGTGTAAGTGATGGCACGTCACAGACATTCTCCTCCAAGCTCTGAAGAGTTACGTCCCTTTGGGACAATTCTCTATTAACTTCTTCCTGGGTCACTTCCAGACTCTGTTTTCGTGAACATAAGTGCTTCTTATCACTCCCATAAGAAGGCGCAAGTTTCTCTTCAGACTGGACTCTCTTTAACAGCGGAGATCTTGGTGGCTCTGCACTCTTTGGCCTAACAATATGCCTCACAATAGTTGGAGGGGAGTGCATTTTGCTAGGAAAAGATTGAGCTATTTTTGTATTTCCAATCGAATGTCCTAGCAATGGTGATGGAGATCGCTGAGGGGATGTTGGCTGGGGTGTTGGAGAGGGCGTCCGTGCAAGAGGAGAGAGAGGAATGCTTCCAGCTGATTTACGTCTTCCAGATCGGTATCTCTGTCCACCAAGCTTTGGACCCAAGCCATGAAGAGTGCTGGGTCTTATGTGTCCTGAACCAGCTGGAGAATTGGGAGCACTTGAACTAGGGGAGCTACTCTGGGAAGAGTTAGTACCTATAAAAAGAACAAAGAAACAAACCAAACAAAAATAAGATTAGCAAGATTTTTTGAATCTTCTTTAAATGCTCAGTGAGACACAACTTTCACTAGTCCAAAAGGCCTACGTGCTGTCTACTGCCACAATGTTCCAAAGTTTAGAAGGTTTTGAGCGACCGGGCTGTAAATCCCTCACCATTCCAATTACGTTGCTATTCCTCTCTTTCCCCCTCTGTTCCTTCATCCTCTTTAAGTTATTGCTTCCTTCCATGTACATAGAATAGCTAATGCTTTCTGCCACTTCAAAGCAACGATCAAGGCTCTCCAACTAATTTACCTTTGCCAAGGGATTGTACAACAGTAGTCACTTTTAGTATACACTAGAACTATGCCAGAAATAAAACAGGTAAAAGGGGCATGCTTTTAGGAGCCAGTAATATGAGTATTTCAGCACCCAGCTGATCTCTTCAGCAATAAATCTGCATTCATCAGCGCCCACTCTAGTTCCATTGTGTAGCAACTTCTTCCTCAGTTTCATTCTTTTATCAATCAGCCTCTCCTAGGCAAGATTCTAAGCTTTTACTCCAAACTTTGATTGTTTATTATTCAACTTATAGCCACTGGATTTGGATTTAAACTCTGGGAGAAACCTAGCAGACAATTCCCTTTTAGGTACTTCTGTATGATGAAAATACTTTTGATTTTGCACCAGGAACCTTCTTCCCTTTTTCCAGACAGAAACCAGCTGCTCAACGATTACGCTTGTCAGAGTTGACTACTCTTAGCAGAGTGTAACAGATCTGGGATCTCATGAGAAATGGAACATGCTTCAGGTCCTTTTCCTCTGACCTCCACTCCTTTACACTCACCAGATGGAAAATCAGGAGTAGAGCGGTAGCTTGGGGTAGGTGATCTAGGGGATAAGCTGTGGGTTGGAGATCCAGGCAAGCTCTCCCCTGATGAAAGTGATCGGTTCAGGCAGGAAAAACTTCTGCTGGTGTGAAGAAGGGGAGAGGGCTGCTTGGCCAGCTTTTTAAAGAGAGATCTTCTCCTAGCATGAGAAGAGCACAGCATTAATCAGAAATTACGACGCACAGAACATACTATTAGCACAGGCAAAACCCTTGCAAGTTGACATTGCTTCCCTCTCCCATTACCTGCAGAAAAGCAAATATTAAATGTGTGTTTACATGAAAACAAATCACACTGCAGAGCGCGAAGTTTAGAAAACATCCGGATTTGCTCATAGGTGGGGTAGATACATGCCCATAAACTTAGCACTAGAAAGTTTAATTAAACAAGTACATAAATATATACTTAAGTCAAATCAAGACGCAATCTCAGTTACTCAGCTTCTTCCCCATATCTATATGTTTGCCACGCAAAATTTTTAGGGATTATTTTAACAGATCTAGCTTAGGCAAGACAGGATTGGAAGGATGTGTTACAACCACAGGATCTCATAGAATAAGGTGAAGAGATGCAGAATATAAGAGAGAGAACTATACTAACTTCATATTTTAAATTAATTGTTATGTATACACACACAAGGAAACATATTCGCCATGAAACAAAAGGATCACTCACCTCTCTAAACTCTCCTTCTTCTTGCTTTTCTTACTGCGCCTGACCATTCGGCTCCTGCAGCTGTTTCGCCTAGCAGGTCCTGTCTTGATGGAAGTGTTTTCAAAGGGGGTTGTTGTTACCGAGACTTTGTTACCACTCTGCCAAAATGGAGGAGAAACCTTTAGGCATGAATAATACAAGATGACTTTGCCTTAAATTGAAGGTACACCACAAACACAAATGCAATGAGACAGAACTCCAGTGTCAGAGCAAGAGCTGGCAGTGTAAGGATGCCTATGCAGATGTTGCCAGGCTCATTTATGTCAGATAAACAATGACTGGAAAATTCTCAAATTCTGCCAAATTGCCTAAACTTCCTCCATTCCAGCTCCAGGACAAGGAGACATTCTAATAATTGTAGCTAGACATGAGAAGACCACGCATTGACCAAGACTGCAATTTTCAACATGAAAGCTTCTATAGAAGCACCCTACTTTCCCACAAAGAACAGCTGTCACTGCGCAATGGTCCATTCACTGGCCATTCGTGCCTCACCATACTGACTGTTACAATGATAAAATGAAGGAATAATAAAGACTTAAGGAAAAGTGTATTTTGTATCTTTCCTCAGCCTTTTATATTTCCCCATTACTTCATTGCTTTCCATGCTCTTTTTTAACTGACCACTCCCTTTGACAGGCAAAGCTCTGCATGTAACACCATGAACTGTTAATAACGTAGGAAGTAAACACACAGCTGTCTAAAATAATTCTGACCTATGTTAGTCTGTGCTGAAAAGATTACATTAAAACTGCAATATGATGAGCTACAGTGAAAATCTAAGACACCACCATTCATTTAAAAAAGCTGGAGATTTTGTTTGTTTTTAAGGATATACCTCAGAAGACTCCACAAGAGAAAAATGTGACAGAATATTCATAAAAGTCAAACTGCAGGATTAGACTTCACTTACCGAAGAAGCTCTGTGGGACATGCCTGGCTATGAGAGAAAAAACTTTTGGGCCTTAAGATTATGAAAGGCAAGTTCCTATACAGTAGGCAAGAAAACATTTCATACTCCTTGTTTTCACTTTTCCTCACTGGTTTCACTTTAAAAGGAGAAAACAAGAAGTAGCATCATCACCACAAGCCTGAATTACCTGATGAAGATGGGGGAATTCAGGAAAGTGCTTGAAAATGTCAAATATTTTGAGACACAAAGACCTCTCTGTGTCAGTGCCTCAAATGTACTTCAGCTATCTCAGCAGCAGTGCCAGTTTACTGCAGAAAAACTAAAATCATAGCAAGATATATGAAATTATAGACCTTTCTCCAGGTTTATGCAAAAGTAGCTCACAGTTTGTATTTGAACAACCATAAAATCTGATAACTAATCTCTGAAGGAAACAAACATAACCCCTCAATCCTTGGTGAAAACAGCAAGTGCTTTTGTATCCCAGTTCTCCAAGAGTTACCTTTAACAACAACTCAATGACTTCTGTATGAACAAGACCATGCACTGGCTCTCCATTTATATGAGTAATCAGGTCTCCAGCTTTTAAACCCGCTTGGTAAGCTGCACCTCCTTCTTCCACATTCTGGAAATCACAGACAAAGTGAACATCAACAAAATGGACTCCTGTTTAACCTTCATACTTTCCGGAGTAGGCTTTGTTTAATGAACTCTTTCTATAAAGCCACTTGCCAATGAAGAAAACTTACAGATATGAAGTTATACAAAGGAAGACAAGAAGAAAAATCAGACCAGCCACTTCATCATCAACTACTTACTCAAACTGTATACTTACATGGGGCCTGCAACGGTTTCAAAGCTCACTGAAACACTACTCAGTGCCACTGGTATTAAGCTCTGTACAGCAGGGCAGTTTTCATGTATGATAACGAAGGGGTGATTCATTCCGCATGGCAAAATGTCAGAACCGAATGGAAATTTTTAGCATCTGACACTGATAAATACTGATGTAATTAAGGCAGTGGTCACATGCAGTATCCTAATCATGATAAAAATTAACTCCACCATACAGTTAAGGATTGTTTTCATTTAGTTCAAACTCACCAGGCTGCCCGTTAGAGGGAACAGTGCAGCACAAAGGTGATAAAGGACCAAAACAAACTGAATTGTAAATTTTTGAAGATGGCTTAAATAATGTTACATTTTAAAATGAGCTTTTGAAGAATTTTAAGTTATGCAGCCAATACTGAAGCCTAGAGTGCTTACAGAGCTAAAAAAACCCCAATTAATCTATAGTATTTTGAAAAAAAGCCAAGGATTCACTTTTACTGCAATGTACCATTTTTCCCTTCCTTTCACTGATGTAATGCTACACTAGTAACAAGAAATAATTTTTTTTTTATTTATTCCATTATCAAACGTGCCCCATTATCCAGACTCAATGTTCTTGATGGATCAATACCCCATCAATAGCATTGCTACTTTAAAACCTGCAACACACACTTAAAACAAAGCACTGTACAAAACCTCAAATGCTTTTGATACATTTGTAATCAATTTTTCAAAATTATTTTAAGGTAGTTGAATAGTTTATATACACACACAATATTTATGTATCTATGATAGATGAATTATGTAAAGTATATAATTTGTTATCAACCTCAATTATAAAATAAATATAGATACATATATATTTACAGAAATACACATTTATTTTACAGTTAAGGAGGTTGATAACCAATGAAATGCCAAGAACTGCTGTCTTGGCCTTTAGCCTGTCTCCCACTTCATTCAAATCAGTAGTGAACAGAGGATGAAAAATATATTATTTATTCAAGACAGTCAGTCTTTTTCCTGTGCCACAGAATCCTCAAAGGTATTCATAGTTCCAAATGGCTTGTACACTTCTACAAAAGTCAGTGCTTGAAATCAGCCTACCGTGTCTAGTAAAATACTGCTGACTTTCATGAATCCCTTCATTGACGCAGTTTAATAAACTCCATGCATATTTCAACAATTTCTGTTTACAATCTCCTAGTTTTGCAGATTCTGCCCTTAATCAAAAAGGGGCTGCAATAACCTTTTGGTTTTCTAAGCCCTAAGTACTCTTTCTAAGAACTCTGAACTTAGATGTGGCTGTTCACAATTGTCAAAACTGTAAAAATTAAAGTGACCAATGCAGGAGGTCAGTATTACATGTGGGTACCACTGCTGCCAAAGGTGGCTTGTGTTGTTCCCACAGCCCACACTCGTCTTGTGTAGAGGCACAGATTTCACTCTAAGAAAATTGTTTGGCACAACATCATGATTTACACAGGAACTGTCAACAAAAACAGGGTACAAAAATCAAAAGCAAATACATCATTACAGTCTTCTGTGGCTGCATACAAGCAAAAAAACTGTATTATCTTACCCAAACAATATGGTGCACAGTGTAGATATCGCTGTCACCCACATAAACCCTAATTGCTCGGATGGTGAAGCCATACTTTTTTCCTGAACTATGAATTACTATTGGTTGATGAGGACTTGCAGCAGTAGTCGATGAATCACGGCTGGGAGATGAATCTCGGGAGGATGAAGGATCAGATGACAGGGAATGAGGAGACATAGGACTTCCCAAAGGAGAAACACCAAACACATCTGGAAGAAAAAAATCTGCCCATTACAGTACATTCTGAGCACACACAAATACAGAGACAGAACAGGGAATCTGCTTAGTTTTATGACACCTTTGCATCAGAAATGTATCATTGTCTTTGCACAAACACTGTCTCCTCCTCAATTGCTGTGCCTCTTAGTGAATGAGAAGTTTAACCAACAACCAGATCTTAGAACTAAATTTTTCTCCCTTAAAATGCTTTTTTTTAATGCAAAGATTACTTTGTTAAATCTAGACTTTTTCCTTTTAGACAGGAAACACTCATTGCTAACTTAGAAAGAACAATTCTCAGCCTCTTCCTAACAAACATTCACGAAAAGAAAATCAGAGTTTGGTAGCAGATGTTACTGTGAGTAAATCCCAAACCATCCTCCAAATCGCCCAGCAGTGCTAAACATAAACGCTAGTTGTTTTTTGTGTTTCAGTTATATATAGATACTTATAAAGACTACTGGTAATTAAACCAGAGTACCTAGTTGGTACGCAGGACAGTCACTACATGCTTGTAACAAGACTCCATTTCTGCATTCTGCTACATCATGTAAGATCACAAGAATTTATTGCAAAAACTATACCAATTACGGTGTCGTTTTATTTCATGGTTTGAAAGCACTACATGCTCATGCTTGTGCAAATGTGACCCCAATTGCAGCAGCATAAAACACACTTTGGTGACTGTAACAGAGTGACAGCTCTGCAAAGGAATGCAGTCCAGAAGTATTCCAGGTTTGGTGTCCGTGCCAAGCCATGTAACGCAAGGGCAGATACGCTTTGATGGCAGAGGCGCTACTTCCTGGACGCAAGTCACCAGAGGCTCTCAGAGATCAGTATCATTGGGTTAATGCTAAAATCCCACAGAACAGCCAGGCCCTGAGGGGGCTGTCACTGTCACTCTCTGGCTCTGAAACATGCCCCTGCCCTCTGCTTTCTGCTGCATGTGGGACATGTCCCATGACTCTCAGCCATATGACTCAGGTCGGGAACACTGGCTGTCTGTTGCTGTAGTTTATTTTATGGATAACCATGAATAAGATAGGTTTTTGGACAGTATTAGGTACAGCTAACATAGAAGATTTTGCTTGATATAGATATAATGACAACGTTTTTAGGTGTAGGCAAAGTCAAGTCTGGATTTTACAGAATGATGCTGAGATAAAACTGAAAGAAAACGGTAGTTTTATGAGCACAGTAACTCAGCCTGTATCATCTCTGAACTTAGTGATTCTTACTTAACAGCTGTGAAAGAATTGCTAGAATACTAACTGTTTAGTAACTCCTTAGTGTCACTTGGCAGTGTAACTACCTGTGTGTGTATCACACTCCTTTGCTAGCTGATCTCAATAATTAGCATGCCCTACAGGCCCTATACAAGCAGAAAAAATAACCATGGTGCTAACTGCTACAGGCTTACACCAAAAAAAAACCCCACCTGTGGCATTTGGGAGAGAAAAACTACTGGAAGAAAGTCTATACAAGGAACAAGCCCAGAGTGTTTGCAAGCCACTCAGTTTTCAGTGTCAGCTGAGCAGGAGGAGCACATGGTCACTGTCTTTCTCATTTTAAAAATAAAGTCATCTTCATCTCTCTCATGCACTTCGTGAGAATGATCATTTGCATTTGGACAGCATCACAGAAATGCTAAGTATTCTTTTCATTGTCACCTAATTGTCCTCATTCAAGCACGAGCAAAATACTCCCCTTCAACTGAGACTCAACAGTTTCCCCTTAACTTATCTCATTAAAAAATCCTCATGGTTAGCTGCTGGAGTTACAGGCACTGCACAGGAAGCCTATGCTGCTCTTTAAACTGTATTGCGAAGAAGGATATAAAACGTGGGGTGAATTGAAAATTCCTGCAGTAATAGGGATCAGATGGGCCTTTCCATCTCCAAGGTCTCTGGAATACATGCACAACAGCACAGCGTTTGCTCACCAAGGCATTAAGGAGCACACAGGACACCTGTGCTTTACAATCCAAAGACAGGTAAAGTCTAAAAGGAGAGCCAGAACCAACTCTTAACACTGTACAGTTCTCAACTAGCCTGAGGAGTCAAAGCAACTTGCTGAAGTTACTGTCAAAGCCATCTTTGAACACATGGAGCAAATGCAGTGTTATGTTATCAGACCAGCAGATACTTAAATACGCCACCTAAGGTCTAAAAACTGCATATGGTCAGTGTGCAAAGTAGAGATGTAATCCCACTTTTGGAAAAAATCCCTCAAAGGGTGGAAAATTTGAACTTTGATTCTGAACCATTAAACAGCAAAGCACTAATGCTTCATCTGGAAACACTCAATACTACTGTTATACTTCCACTCACTTATAGCAGTATTTCTGGCTTCATATTTTGAGCATCTCATGTAAGCCAATACAGTACAACAGGAGTCTAGATGCTATTTCTACTTTTGTCACACTTTTCCCCAGCTTAACACCTTTCCTGATGGGAGATGGGAGAGAACTAGTTAGGGTGGATGTGCTGCTCTAACAAACAGCTACACTTGGAGCTGTACATAGTGAGCTACTTAAAACTTAAGCTACATCTCTATTGTAGGATGAGCCAAGGACTGAAGCCTGCATCCTGCTGTGCATGCACATGGCTGAACACAAAGCAGTCACCACTAAGCTACAGTTCTGGCTGTAGGGAAGGTCCCTCAGCCATAATGTGACCACTGTAACTTGCTGATGAGACTGCACCATCTAGTAATCCATGTGAACAAGAGAAACAAAAGTGTGACCCAGAATCCATTCCGTTCTCTTCAAAATCTGCACCTACTTCATAAACCAAATATGCATAATTCATAACATTTCAAACAAAAAGATTTATTTCTACCTCCTGGGATCATGAGGGACAAAGCACTTGCAGAAAGAGACTTTGTGACTTTTCCAGATATCTTCTTTTTCTCTGTGCTTTCTAATCGTTGTCGAGCCATGTGAGATGCAACTTCACTGGGTGGCTTTGCAGAGTTATCCGTACTGTCCATGCTCTCACTCCTTCCATTTATCTGATCTAAGTGCTCTGAAAAACTGCCGACTGTACAAAGAAGAAGGGATAAACATATTAAGGAAAAACTGGGGGTCAGGGAGAAGAAATGGTACAATTGTGAGACAGGATGTTTTCCTTCTGTTAACAAGTTCATAAAACAACATTACAAGAAATAAGAGTAATTCTTCCAGACTTACAGAATGCATAAATGTTAACAGAATGAATTGAAGCAACAGTTTTTGGAGTCACCAATTAAAGTAAAATAAGAGACAAAAGCTGAATCAAGTCTAGTATCTCAATATGCAGCACTCACTTTAGAGAACTTAATCATACATTTATTTTTCATGTGAACTCCTCCTAAAGTAAATTAAAGGCTCCAATCCCATAAGTTTTTATCAGCTTAACATTTTTCCAAAATCATTACAATACTAAGTATAATTTCATTTTTAACATTTTAAATTTTATTTTAGATCTTTTGCTTTTATTCTTTGGGTGGTTTTCTACCACACAGGAGAAAGATACCTGGCACCACTAAACGCAGTATTAAAACCACATTGGTATTTGTCTATCATAGGTAATTAAATTCCACGACACTGAATGGAGAAAGGACAACAATGTTTCAAACAACGACAGAAACATAAAGGTCTTGTGTCACATGAACAACCTGCATAGGATTTCTTCAAAAATTCAAAGACGTCACAAGAAAGTTGTATGAGCTTATGAAATACTCGCCGAGGGTAGGTCGCCTGTTTCAAAGACATAGTAGGAATTCCTAGTATTCCTTTAAGCTCACCAAATATCCTGTTGCTAATATATCACAGAAAAATCAAATTACTCTTAAGTGTAATAAGGGACAGAAGAGGATCAGATGCTTTGAGTTATCACTGGGACTGCTGTGCTGATGCCAACACAGTAACACAGGGCTGGGGGTAGTGAGCAAGACTTGGGATACAGCATAGTCAAGGTTTTAGACAAGGGAAGGAGATGGACATCCTTGTACAGCTGGATGAACCTGAGGAAATTCAGTTTTCCAGAAACGGGGAGGAGGAAGGGGGAGGAAAATGCAGACTACAAGGGAGATTAGGGGTATGGGAACAGAAAGGGGTATTTTTAGAAAACTCAGTGAGGTACAAAAAAGAAAAAGCTCAAGACAGGTAAATGTGTGGAGAAGGTAACTGGAACTTACATATGGGCAATCATGAAATTGATATAGGCCTACACCTGTGTTAAGAATCAGGTCTTCCAACAGTTGTACATAACTCTCCTCTGAAAGTACAAAACCACCAAGATACTAGGGCCCTGTATCCTACCAAACTGCATCCAAATACTTGAGCTGGGAGAGGGATGTATAGAGGAAATAAATTATTTAAGTAGGGAATGGTTTACAACACTTCCTCCTAAATTCCTAATGACAAAAGCAACTTCTACAAGTCAAAGACAACCCTGCTAATTCTGAAAGGTGTGTATCACTGAGAAATCTTAATAAAACAATGCAGCACAATGTCAGAAAACAGCAATATAGACCAGTTGGAATGACTCCAGGATAATCAATCAAAAGATCACCAGCTTCAGTGAGGGAAAATACAAAAATAATGCTTTAAGTGTTCAAGGGATCCAAGACTCCTTTTTCCTATAGAAGGATCCTACAAAGGCTGTATGGTCAAGTCATCATTTTATTCACTTGCCAAGCAGCCCTCCAGAGTCAGTGGGGCAACATCAAATGATGGCATTTCCAATAATGTTGAAACTTTCCCACGCATATTTTCATGAGATTTTATTAGCTTGAGCCTGAGCCAAAACCAGACCCCTCTTGGAATGCCTGTTTTTTTTAAACTCGTTCTGAAATACAGAACTTCGAAATCCATGAATGCTATTGCTAAAAAAAGAAGGTCCACAACTCTTCCTAATGTCATCAGTCAAGAGACCCACTGTGAATTACCTGATAGTGTGGAGCTGCTGATTGTACTTGCTGGAGTGGTTACTTCAGGTTCATCTTGCACTATTTCCTCACTCACAAACACAGGCTTTTCCTGTTCCTCTCGGGTTCCCACTAAGCCTGTGGAATCATCCTGTTCTCCTTCAGCTGATATGGCCAACTTCGGAAGCAAACCAGAACTGTGCCGCTGCCTGCTACTGTCATTGTCAGAGGAGATGGATGTAGTAGATATTTGTTGTCTGCATTAAAAACAAGCAAACTCTCATGCAGTTACTGAGATGAGGAGGCCTGCTACCTGGTAAGCAGGATGTTGACCACTTCCAGCACCTCCTTCTACTTACATTTCAGAATATTCTGAACTCCAGCTTAAAGATTCCACAGAAGGCAATGTTACAGTTTTTGTTTTGTCTCCTGTATCTTCCTTTTCTTCACCTTGCATTTGAGTGACTCGATCTATGCTACTAAAAACCTATTAAAGACAAAAAAAACCAAACAAACAAACAAAAAAAAAACCCCCAATTCATCACTGACATATTTGATATAAAAAGATATGCAGGAAAGGACATTGCAGGTTGTACTCTGCATGTTTGAAATGCTTATACAGTATTTCAAAGTGCAAACTTCAAACTTATTGAGTCTTTTTAAATTTCCAAGAGTTTATGTTCTTAAAATGCTTTCCTATTTGGCCTTCTTGGCTCCTCACATACAAGGTCACGAATAACATCTCTTCTCATTATGAATTCCTCAGCTTTCTCCCCATCTCACTGTGTGAACCAAGAGGACAAACAAAATCTGTAGCCTTGGGTTCTCTAGGTCACAGGATTAATGCACATCTTGAACTAACTCACAACCACAAAGCCTGTCAAGGTCAAAAAGCCCTAACCCTAAGGTACTGACTTAGTAACTACCAGTCAGGTTTGGAGAGCAGAAAAATTAATCTGAAATTACTCTGAAGTCATGAATAAATTACTTGGCTAACAGATTTAGAAAAAATAAACTCCGATCATTGGAAGTCTGCTGTATGCTCAGTTAACAAACAGCACACAGAAATCGTCAGCCGAATATTCTACAGCCTGAGGAGCATAGCTAGAGATTCAATGACACAACGACATTACTAAACCAAACTATTACTCTGTCGTAGAGAGCTTTCAAAGGGATAGAAGTACGTAGAATCACAGAATAAGGCTGGAAGGGACCTCTGCAGGTCATGTTGTCCAATGCCTCTGCACAAGCAGAGGGTCACCTCTAGGGTCACCTAGAGCTCATCGCTCAGGACCATGTCCAGATGGCTTCTGAACACCTACAATACAAGGGACGGAGACTCCACAAACTTTCTGGACAATCTGTGCCAGTGCTTGATCACCCTCACTGAGAAAAAGTGTTTCCTTGTCTTCAGACAAAATCTCCTGTGTTTCAGCTTGTGCCCACTGCCTCTTGTCCAAGTTACTTCCAAAGAGACGGCGTCATTTACCAGTATCTGAATTTGAAACATACCACCAAGTCAAAATAAGGAGTTTACACAGAATGAGGACAACTACATCCGCGACTCCTGTCTCTGCTATTCCATGCTATCACAGACACACCACCATATGTGGTACTGCAGAGCCAGCATAAAATCAACCAATTCCTTAAAGCGTAACCCAGGACAAACAAGATACAAACACAGACTTTCCAAATACCTTTAAATAGTTCCTTAAGTAGGCTGAAGAGACTCTTAAAATAGAAAGCTCTTTTGAAAATCACTGCTGGATGCTATGTTAAGACTGAAAGCACACTCATTAGGCATTCCACTTCCATGATTTCCTGCCAGCTTACCCTCCACAGTATTTTCTGAACATGTCCACTCTGCTCCTACTGGCATCCCTTGTCTAGTAGTAACTAGCTCTCCTCTCAACTACTAAAATATACTATCCTTTGGGCAGTCAGCTTTACTTCAATTCATAGCATTCAAATCACTCCCTCAGATCCACAGCATTCCTTGACCAAAACTCAGGCTAGCCAGTACTTTGCTTTTTCCCTTCCATCTAATGTAATCTAATAAACAGCTACTATAGGCCAGTACTGTAATCTTTGTTGTGACACCACCTGCAAAATACCCAGGACGCAATGGGAGCAACGTGCAAACTATGTACAAGGAAATCAACACAAGGAACATGCATTAGCATTTAACAAAACAGTTTCCCTAAACTTTCTGTTACACTGTTGTGAATTTTCTACAGAAAACACCAACACATAATTTTCTATTACCTGCTTGAGTCTTTAAGAAAAAACCTCCCTACAGAATCTTCCCAGATTTTGATTTAATGGTATTAATTTCACTCTTATTCAATTTCAGTTAACATTTCTTGAATAACAATGTGCTACACATCTCCTCCAGACCCAACTTTTCCAAACTCTAGAAATAAAGTAGCAAAATGTTTACGAAGACAGTATATACTCATATTACAGCAATTTTTACTTACTTTTGAAAATCTGTGTGAACATGAGGAAAACTGTCTTATCTCCAAATTAAAATCTTCATCATTGGTATCATCTTCTTCCTCAGTTTCCATATGGTGGTATTTCTCAGAACGAGCTACAGACAAGGGAAATAAAAGTACTTCAATTTATCAGGAAGAATAGGTACCAAGCTTTAATATTAAGTAAAAACACAATTTTATTCCTAAGATTATTTCTGCTGAAATGTCAAACCACTATGGAAATCACAAGCTGCCAGTGGTTTTGATAAAAGACTTTCAAAGCAGTAAGGAAAAGTCAAAGTTAGTGACTATTTAAACAAAGCGTTCATCATTTTTTTTTTTAATACCATCAAACACCTACTGTCAAAATAACTTGTGTCATCTTCAGACTCCAACTGTGGAATAAATTCTGCTTTCTGCCTCAGCAGACCATTCCAGTCAAGGTTCCTGAAGAACCGATGCTGCTTTACTTCATATGCACCACCTGGGGGAGCCAGAGAAAAACACTAAGCAAATCACACCAAATCCTCTGACGTTAATTCAACTAAACTCCTGGCCAAAAAATACAAATTATCATGGAAAGGAATAGTCATCACTGTAGGCAGGAACATCTATTAACCATTTCCACTAGAATCTCCTAAGCCTTGCCATTTCTCTAACACTGGTGGTATTGCTTTATCATCTTCCCCCTTTTATTTTTATTTCCTCAATTTCTAATTTTCTGGATACACTAATTATTATCTGTCAGCTACACATTAGGCAGAAGTATCAGATGTAATAGCAGTAGTCACCAAAGTATAACTACGTGCACTACATGAGTAAGTACAAGTTAGAAAGTAATGAAGAATGATTTCTAATAGGTGCTCAAAGAAAATACCATTGCTGACCAGGAACTCGTTTCGGTGTTCTATGACAGTAATACACAGTTCTATCGGAAATACCTTAGCATTTAACTTCTTATCTATTACTGTCTACTGTTAAAATATGCGTGAGGAAAAAGGAGCCTTAGAGACAATGGGTAATGAGCTGGCCACAATCCCTATTCCCCACCCCCCTACACTGGTCAGGGGGAGGAGGTAAGAGAAACTGGGAGTGAAATTGAGCCCAGGAAAAAGGGAGGAGCTGGGGAAGGTGTTTTTAGATTTGTTTGTATTTCTCATTATCCTATTCCATTCTTAACTGGCAACAAATTAAATTAATTTCCCCGAGTCAAGTCTGTTTTGCCTGTGACGGTAACTGCTGAGTGACCTGCTGTTCTTATCTTGATCCATGAGCCTTTTGTCATACTTTCTTCCCCTATTCAGTTGAAAAGGGGGAGTGAAAGCAGCTTGATGGGTATCTGGTAGCCAGCCAAGGTCAACCCATGACACTGATACAGCATGTATACTTCCCTATGCCAAAGTTAAGGCAGGAGAAAGCCATAGAAAAAGTGTGAAGTCTCTAGGATTGCTCTTTAAGTCAGAGTGTCAAGATCTCTTGCTCTGATTCTCTGCTTTTCTGACAGCACCAGGGAAAAATTCATAAAAGTGAAATCTTCCCAAAGGAAGCCAAAAATCACATCTCATTTTAAGACTCTAGCCAAGGAGTGAACATTTCTCTGAGCACAGTAATGGGATATTACAACTCGGAACATTCTATGATATGATTCTATGATATTATGTCAGAATTGTGTAATCCTTGATTGGTATCTGACACTTCAAACCCAAAGAAGTTTTTTTTTCCTGTCATTTTCCTTCTCCAAAACAAGTATAGTATCTATCTCTCTTCCTTCAACTTGACTATGCCACTCAGGTCTCCTGAGCAAATTCACAACTGTGATTTTCATGGAGTGTTATGCAGCTACCTCGTAGGTATTAAACAGACAGGGCTGTCATTTGAAATGCATGATGGAGCCTGAGACAGACCATTCTATTTTCCAGTGCCCCCATGGCACCTGTTACTTTGCTGCCCCTGTTTCTATGAGTTGCTTCTGACACTTCAAAAAAACAAAACCAAAAACAAACAACCCCAAACCCCTACTTTGTTGCAGTTTCTAAACACCCTTCTGTGCTTCAAAGAAACAGCTGCCCAACTTCCTCCTCCAAACTGCCAGCTCTTGAGAGACCATCAACACTCAAAAGAAATCAGCTGGTGAAGGATCTGAACAGATGCTTCATGGGATGGCACTGACCATTACAGTAGTTAAGCCAGCTTCATCCTAGCCAATTCACTTCCTCAGACAGCTGTAGTAGAAGAGGCAGAATTTGCAATCTACTTCTGATCCAGCCTCTCACAGGATGACAGTCTTGAATTAACACTGTGTTTACCAAGAAAAAGCATCCTTGCAATGAAACAACAATGCCTTAAAGGAGTATACTGAAAACAAGGGAATGGAACTAGTTGTGGCAGCAGTGCCCTTTGCAGTAGATGAATCAGGCAGAAAATGGAGAAGCTGATCGCGGCATGACACTCAACTTGTTCAGTACAGGGCAAGGCTGAAAAACAAACTTTGCTGGATGCTGCTTACTCCAGATCATCAACTACAAATGAAGTCTAAGAGCTGTTCCCACAGACCTCAGACACTCAGGGCGCAAGTAACATGCAATTCACTTATCTCAGTCATGCCACCATGTCCCAAAGGAAGACTTGTCATTTGGGACTGCATTAATAGTACTTGCAGTCTGGGTTATACTCATGTTCCCCCTGAATGGCTGTGGTAAAACAGCCATTATGAACTGTTATGAACTGATTCCTAAAGCTCCTTTTTATATATTAGCTCGAAAAATACTCAGTGCAATCTGACCACTGGACACAGGTTTGCCAGCAATTTTCCAAGTACTTTCATGATGACTTAACCTGCCACTTGGTTTCCTTAGCATCCTCAATGTCTTTATCTTCATGGCATAGTGTTCACTATAAATAAGACTATACCTTTATATTTGGGCTCTTTAATGTAGGAGGCTCTTTTTTGCTGTGTTTACACAGTGCTTTGACCAGTGGGACGGCAGTCAGTGACGAAGGTTCCCATACATTAACATTAAGTTAAAAATGTGCAGTATTTTTCATTTATGCCTCTCACTCAAATTCCCAATTACATCCCGCTCCATCAACTAACAAATAAACTCTATTACATAAATGCACAGTGCTTTCATTGGCCTACGCAGGCTCACTGCTCCTAATACCGCATGCGAGGTTCTCCTCTTGAAATGGAATGAGCACAGTACTGAATGACCACAGTGGAACAAGCTGGCAGATTGTGTTCTCACCAATACCCACCTACTTCCTTAACATTCACTTTTGTTTTTATTATTTTTCATACAAGACAGTAGTGCTTGCTGACTAAGAATGGCAAGACCTTTCACAATACAACTTTGGACAGTTATTTCTGAACAATTAGTTCCAAGTACTCATCACCCACCCTAAAGTCTGGAGGAACTAATTTGCCAGGGCAAGATACTTCTGAAAAAAGGAAGCATCAGTTTTATATTGATTGCCCTTCTCTATTTCTGTGCAATTTAATACTGTATTCATGAAGGAAACCCATCCAACAATAAACTTGGTCTTTGAGAAATTTCTGTTTTATTTATCAAATTAAAAGAGTAAATGCTAATGACCACATTTAAACTCCAAAAAAAAAAAAAAAAGGACAGACATCATCTTGTTAAGCTCATATTACTGGTCTGAATCTATAAAATACCCTCTGCTATAATGGCATGTTGTCATGCTACTTGGCCTGACAGATGTTTTCCAGGCAAAACAAGGAGGTAAACAAAACCTCACAATGCCAAATACAGAAGCTATTTCTAGCACACTAACAATTTAAAATAGCGCTTCCTAACCTGTTCCCAGCCTTTCCAAAGGATTCTGCCTGAGCAGCAGGGTAATCAGATCCTGGGCATCTGAAGGTGGTGCTTCATCCTTTTCAGGCCAGTTGATTTCATCTAGCAAAACAAAGTTGTTTGTTATTACAAAGTCTTATCTCAGCATTCAGCAGAAACTGTGTGAAAGCTCTCATAGTGAGCTAGCAGTAAAGTCAGAGCTCAGGCAACTTCTTCAAGTTGCTCTCTGTTGTGTACACATTACTTCAGATTTTTATACTCTCTATAAAGACTCCATAAAAGTAATCTTTAACCCAAACCAGTGTTTAACAACAGAATGCCTGGCTCATAGAAAACTACTGCAAAATATTAGCACAACTTGTATGTTGTCCCTTCTTCCTGCCCTCCAAAATCATGGTTTAAATTTTAGTTCTGTTCCATAGAAACTGCTGTTAGGATGAACACAGCTGAACTGACTCAGCACTCACTGCTCACATCTATAATCCTTCCCTAACGCTAGCAGATGCACTGAAGTTATTATGCCCATGACTAAGGGCTGAGGTATTGAACTCTACTCTGGAGAGATCCATGCCAATGGAGCTTTTTTTCCTGAGTGTTTCATACTTCAGAGGACAACCACCTCACTCTACTTATACTACTAAGGCTTTTGCACTTCACAGCAAGTTGGACGTAAATCATGCAATCAAGATATTAAACTCTGCAGTATTCAGGTAAAGATGAATCAAAATTCTGCCAAAGTTTCATTTAAATTAAACAACAAAAATTTCGCGAGTTTTGATAAGAACATGAACTTTGTAACAGCTTACACAGCGAGCTTTGTCTGATTTTTGTGCCTTCACAAAAATAATACATTGCAGGTTTAGACAAAACTCTGCAGAATTTGTTGGGAGGTAAAAGAACTTTAGTATCGGAGAAACAGAATGCTAGGAGCTCAGGAAATACAGAAGGCTATTACGGATTTTGTTGTCATTGTATGATCTAGACTTTTCCTTCAAAATGATCATCATTGGAGAAATAAACACGAGCAGCTACACACCAGTTTAATCTTTGTATTTCAGAGTTTAAGGAAAGGTACTGAAATAAACAGGCATAAAACATAACCTGTTTCTGGAACATGATTTCTAACTTTCATTGTTTTAGGCATCTACGTTTACATTGAGGCCTCCCACAGTTGTACTCATACAACCTGGGGGCAGGAAAGGCAACCTACAATGAAGAAGGAGTGAGGTAAAATGGGAGGGCAAGACTTCAAATTAGGTTCTCAAGTACAATGTAGATTTCACCCATAGAAACTGGAATAAAAGTTAGGCTATAGTTTGGGTTCTTTAAGACAGCTTTTACAGTTGAATACAAGTAGACCAGACATTTTAGCATAGGAAACTTATCCCACAAAAGAGTTCTGCATATACTAACAGAAAGAACGGTTTCAGTAAGTAAGGATATTAAAATAGAAGAGAAGAAACTGACAAGTCAATATCAAAATAAGAAACTAAGCTGGCCAACAGTCTTGGAGAGTGAGCAGGACATCAGGTTTACAAACATACACTTCTACAGATCATTTCTGGAAGATAAATGGACACCTTCACAAACAGATAAATTTATTTACTTAAGTATCAGCTAGACTTTAACACATGATAATTTGTTTTACAAAATGTAAAATTAATGCCACATGCAAAATAAAGTCTAAAGTGTAAATTTTGTCAATAATTTTGGACTATTCCCATCCCTTCTCCCAGTCAAAGAGTGTAACAATAAAAACACACGTGCATGTGTCTGGAAATGCAATAAAAACATGAGTTATTGTCATCTTTCCCTGTCTACAGTTTCCACTGTATTTAAATCTGATTTGGAAAACAAAGTATGAATATGCATCACAGCCATGAGGCATCCAGAACAAAGCAAACATTTGCTGCTTGTGTTAATTAAACAGTTGATTCTCCTTGCCACTCAGGCCTCAGTGCATCACATCAGAAAGCAGCATGGTTATAAATCCATCAACAGCTAGGATGTTGCATAAAGAGGCAACGCACAAATCCATTTCATTACAGTTTACAAACAAGTCTGGCTTTCAGCTTCAGAGATGGAGGAAAGCAAGATAATGAGTGTCTCCTTAAGTACAGAAGGGAATCTTTTGTGTTCTCAGAGAATAAGGAACCAGACATGCAGTTAGTTTCGTTTCTGTTGTGTTTTTTGTATGCTTGGTTTTGGTCTTTTTTTTTTGGGCCTTGGCTACTGGACATTTTAAGCAGACCATAAAACAAACTGGGAAATATTCAGTCACAGAGGTGTCATTCTGTTAAACTTTTGGCTTAAATAGAGGCACTCTACATCTAGGCATCTGGGAAATCTATGGAAACAGCAGGTAGGATACTAAACAATTCTGTTTAATTATCGTTCAGTTTTGCCACAAGCCACATAACAATACTTAGGGTCAGCTTGCAGGTTAAGATCTAAAAGGTTATTGAATTTTAAATGGAAGAACAGCTGCTACAGAAATAACATTACACTACAACAATCACCAATGAAATCATTAACAATCTGTGAACTGGATTTGTTTCCTTCTCTTTCTCATTATTTATTATTTGGGAGACATTTGTTTTAGGGTTTTATTACATCTTTGTCAATTTCTTCATTGTGCCATGAGGCATCTTCCCATTTATGCAAATTTATTTTAACTGTTTATTCTCTGGTATAATTTCTTTACTAAAGACTAAAATCGTTGTGCCATAGTGGCACTACTTTTCTACTAACACTGCTTTGCTTTTCCAAATAGCACAGCTTAACCACTGTACTCTTTATTACTGCATTTCTGTACTTGGCAACAATATACAGTAAGTTAAGCTTTTTATCTGAATTTATTCTTATTGCTTTGACAGCAAATTGTGTATTACAATATTGCAATAATGGTGGTTTTTTGATCAAAACTAGCTTGAAAATATAGTCTATCAGTGAAGTTGTAGATATCTTTACTATTAAAGAAACTGAAATGCTTCACAGCAAGCTAAGAAATCTGGGGTTTCTGTGATGATACTCACCACTGATTACTTGTCCAAACAGCTCTTCTGGTGTATCTCCAAAGAATGGCACACATCCAACAAGAAATTCATAAAGAATAATTCCCATAGCCCACCAGTCCACGGGTTTTCCATAACCTTGTCTCAGTATCACTTCAGGAGCTATGTATTCAGGTGTACCACAAACCTAAAAGAAAAAAAAAGCACGATGGTAAAACAAGTCTAACTGAGCTATGTCACATAATTTCTAATTCTTGAAATGTAAAATAATACGGAAACATTGAAAAATGAAATGCAGACCATTTTAGTCTGCCAAGTTTGCATAACAGCGAACGTTTTTAAATTGACCTAGCTACATTTGCAAGCATCACAGTCAACATTTGCTATCTGTCATGCAAAGAACAGTTTGCATTTTGTACATCAGAGTCCATCACAGGAAATTTTTTTTTAACTTAAACATATCCTTATCATTGCATGAAATTTGTGATAGTTTTATCTTAAGTTACTTTGACAGTGAACAGGTTGCAAGCAATGGTAATGAGGCATGCTTGAAGTGAAATGGGCCACAGCAAGGATTTTAGCACCCTTGGTGGTACAATGCATCATGAGCTCCACAAGTACTCTGCTGAGACTTCTGAATTCCTTATAAAAAGTTTTACATTTGTCTCTCTCACAGATTCACTGGCACATAATTAGGTTGTTCTTCTTACTAACAGATTCTAACATAGAAAGGAAAAAAACCTAGAATAATCTGCAAGGCATCAGTAAAAGTAACTGACATACACAATTGGACCACCAATGCAGAAATAACAATAGTTTATACAGTATTATGGTACATTATGCTGGCAAAATACCACTTCATTTGAACACTCAACATAGGAATGACAGAGGCTCTTACTTGTTTGTCAAGGAATTCTCTGGCATCCTTCTCTATGTGACCCTCATACAGGTTGGTAGTCAAACTCATTAGCCCCACCTTCGACAGGCCGAAGTCTGTAAGCTTTATATGGCCCATGGATGTTACCAATAAACTGAAAATTAGAATCATCTAAAGTTACTGTGATATAATTCAACATTATGTGCTTATCATCATTATTATTATTACTATAGTTGGAGGAAAAGGTTTCATTAGCACTGCAAAAATATAAAGATAGTTTAAAAAGTAATTTAACCAGGTACAAAATGAACAGGTTAAAAATCTGATAGTCCTACATTTGTCACTATTTATAATGAGATGTAAACACATTTTTTATATGCAATTGCACATCATCTTATAGAACCATAGAAGTGTTGAGAGATTAATGCTAGATGCTTTGAAGAAAAAGAAACAGCCATCATCTGAAAGACCTAGCACAGAATAAATGTTGCTTTTGAAGTGGGGTATTTTCTGTCTGTAACAAGCTGGGTCATTCATTCAAAAAACACTTGGGTACTAAGTTAGTTAGTAACTAATACTACACTGGCCTAAGATACCATGTTATGAAGGTATTGTCACTCAACAGACACGACTTCAGTTCTTTTCCTTTTTTTTTAAATGTGAAACAGGAATAAGATTAATGGAGCTGCCAACAGTCACGTTTTTTACTGCGGCTACTTGCCGTGATGCTATTTACTTGTAAAGGAGCAATATTGTATTTCTAAACATGGAGAAAAAAAGCCCAGAACAAACCACAACTGAAAAACCATGCAACAGGAAAGATTTCCCAATATGGTCAATCTTGTCTTCAGATACGCAAGTAAGTGCAAGTTGATGGTACTTTGTATTAAAGTGTTTTAAGCATACTTTGAAATATCTTTTCCTTAATGACCAAAATGCATTTTCCTTCACTTCAGCCATAAGAGCAAGTACTTTTTTTTTTTTTTTAGATACTCCAACAGACTCTTCCATCTTAGAAAAGTCTGAAGAGTTCTTTTAGAAAAAATGCAATGCATTTTCTGTAACTGCAGGTAATGAAAATTCAAATATTGTGCAGAAATTGTGAATCTACATAACATTCACAATTACAAAATTCAAACACATTCAAAGCAATTTTACTCTTTTCTTATTTTATCTAACAATTTCTAAGTCCTCTTTTGGTTATATTCCGTACACATACTTGTCTGGTTTCAAATCCCTGTGTACAATTCCGTAATTATGAAGGTATTCCAAGGCCAGAACAGTCTCTGCAAAGTACATCCTTGCCATGTCTACAGGTAAGGGACCCATATTCTTCATCAAAGTAGCACAGTCTCCACCTGTGGAAACAGGACACACGTTCCAGATGACACTATAAATTCTGAGGTGTATCAGCATAATCCACATATGCTGCAGAAAGAGATACAAACTCTAGTCAGATGACTCAACTGAACACGTTAACTACACCAGCTACTGCACTGGAAACACGGTGCGGAAGTTGGGAGCAAGCAGTACAAGGGCTCAGTCAGAAACCAATGAAGTCTGTGCCGCTACTTCAGAAAAAAAGAGGTGTGAGGGGGAAAACCCCACACAACCACAGCCTGGGAATCTCATCTTGAACTGCCTTTGTCCAATATTCTCCTTCAGCATCACCACCTTCTCAAATTGCTTCCTCTTTCTTTGTGAAAATAACTATCACAAATACCCTAGCATCTGCTAATGAAAATTTGAACTCCAGAAAAGCAAAGAGCATTTCCATATGAACTTTGAATGCTAGGACACTTACAATTACAGTCTATGAGGAACAAATTGAAAGAGCAGTTATTGCCCATTACAGCTGGAGCACAAGTGTTTTACAAGCTCTCACTGCGAGATAATGACTGGGAAAAAAGTCATCCTGTTGTTGGATTTAGATCCTAAACCTTTATTGCTAGTGTAGAGAGGACATGCAGGGGGCCTTTCTAATGCAAGCACCATACGCGTTATTTTTCTTTCTTGGCGTACGAAAACTCTCTTTTTCCTCTGTAAAAACTAACACTTTACCTTCTACATATTCCATGACCATGCATAAATGACGTCTTGTTTCAAAGGAACAATACATGCTGACAACAAATGGATTCTCTGCAAATGTCAGGATATCACGCTCAACAAAGGCCTGTTGGATTTGGTTTCGGAGGATGAGATTCTGCTTATTAATTTTCTTCATGGCAAATCTTTGTCTTGTTTCTTTGTGTCTCACAAAATAAACCGCACTGAAGAAGTTTAAATGGGAGAGAAAAAGAAAAAAAGTCCGAATAACTATTAAAAAATGTATTTTTAAATATTTTTTACAATTAAATATATATTTTTTAAAACTGTACATTTATTACATAAAAGACTTGTTTTTAATTTAATGCAGCCCACCTGCCTTCCACATTAGAGAATGGTTACAAACCTCATTTTGTACCATAACCAGGATGAGTCTCAATCAACACCAACTAGTACACAAACTAAAAACAAACACTCCCCCAAAGCAAACAACTGATATCGCAAATGCCCCCCCAAACAGATGTATCAGATGCTCTCAACTCAGGCAGATTTGGGGCATTTTGATCAACAAAGGATTATATACAAAACCCAGGTATGAGTGTTACAAATCATTCAAACAAATGCTGCTGCTTTAAGTGTGCTGCCAGATAAGGATGACTCAAGCTCAGTCAAGGGGATTTTAAAACATGTCATAGGTTTCTCATGAAGGTTGGTCTGAAGTTGCTTAGGGGTGGGTCCCTCACTGCCAGGTGCAAAATCTTCTGTTCTTGTTTAGTCTCTGACATCAGCATTGATCCATATCAGGAGCAGGTCCCCAGTAGGTAATCCGAAACAAAGATAACTGTGTTAACCGCATGGTTAATGTGGGATTAATATGTATCTTGACATGTAGAATTTCCACCAGGGTACTGGGTACAAAGTTTGCTGTAAACTTACTTAGATAAGGTCAGAACCATGAGGGAAGCAAAGTGAAAGAAAACCTGACACGGACAAGCCTTCTTTCTTTCAAGGCTCAGGAGAAGGAATTACCCCGCCATGAAACACTGACACAGGACATTACTGCTGCATTTCTCAAAATCTCGAGGCAAATCCTGAAAATGTTTGCCTTGTTTGAAATCTACTTTGTAGTATTTGACACGTATAGCATCTCCAGGATATAATTGCCACAGTAGTGACTGTTCATGGAAAGAAAGGACTAAAACGAGAAAATAGAGGGTAAAAAAATGTGACTCAATTATGTAGTTTTAAAATTAAATTTGTTGTCCCCATGAGGTCCTATTATCAGTAAGAATTTACTTATTTAAACTCAAAAAGCAATTCTTGACTTATTATTTCTATGAAGATCTTCCCACAGCTACCAAAGTTGCAGGCACTGAAAAAACCAACATGTTTCTGCTTTCTTTTCTAGAAGAAAATCTTTTCTAGACAAGGAAGTTTCTCTTACTGATTCCAAAAGCTTTTATTAATTCCCTGTTCCTGTCTGAGTGCAGGGCACGTAAAAGACATTACAGCATTATAAAAGCAGGGGAAAACCACCTTGGGCAAAACAAGATAAACCCCACCCTTCGTCTCTCCTACTAAGTCTCACTCACTTCTGCCCCTCCCAAGCTGGAATAGTTACTCAGCTCCAGTACTCCTCCCTGCTGTCTTCTAGGCTTTTGTCCTCCTGCACCTCTTCCTACCGCTCCCCTCATAGTCACTTCTCTCTCCACCCCTTCATTACAACTATTTTCCTTTGCTTTTCTTTCCCTTACATTCTGGTTTTCCCCTCTCTTTTTATTGCTATCTCCTGTCAGTCAGTCTTAGCTTCTTAATCTCCTGTAATTTCGTAATTTCATCTTGTGTTTTCCCTATTTCAGTCCCCTTGTGCACTCCAGGCATGTAGAAAAGTGAGCCCTTCAGGTGCCTGAAGCTGCAATCCTTAAAAAAAAAAAAAAAAAAAAGTTACATCAATGAACTGAGGACTGCCCAAGATCTTTCTCAGAGCTTTAATTTGGACAAGATGAACTCTCGAAAAACAGGTACTAACTAGAGCATATTATTACAGCATCTTAACAAATCCCCTTTCCAGATCACGTGGATCTGCAGGGTCACTACTAGCATATTTAAAGATGAAGAACTAGTAAGTTCTAAGGACTACCTAAACCCAGTGAACATCTGGGGCATGCTGGCTACGTTTCCCCAGCTCTCTAAATTGTATTCTCTAGCCTCACAGTCACAGGCAGGCAATTGTATAACTTTCCACTAGGATTCAGTTATCCACAATTCCTCAGGAAAAAAAAAAAAAAAAAATCTGTTTAGCTCCAGTGTACCAGAACCAAGACAGCAGCAACACAACTGTCTCTCTCACGTTTACACATACATACACTGTTTATGCTATATGAAGTGCTTGTAAATGGTCTTCAACATATACAAATGCTTGCTACATTCTCCTAATCCTGGCACTGAACTTGCACCTTGGTTTTTCTCCCCACAGGTCCACTTTGCCCCTGTCTATCTCTATTCTTTATTTTTCAGAATGCTACAGCTGGAGCATTAGCATTGTTTCGTACATGCTTTTAAGAGAAAGCACAATATTTCACTTCTGATTTCTTGGCCTTGATCATTAAATGGTGCTTATGGTTTTCAGTGTATTATAAAGACAATTATAAATTTGAGGATTCCTTTAACACAAAAGCAATGTATTAAGAACATCCATACTATCCAATTGCCCTGTCGATCCATTCAATGACAGTGGTACGGTCCACTGGCCTGCAAAGCCACAGAGTGGCATTGCTGCAACCTTCTATGGATGCAAATGAAGAACTTGCTTGCCTATCCTCCCCTTCCTGCTTTTGTAACACAGCAAGAGATCTCCAAAACATCCCCCGATTTCACTGCATGGACCTCAACAGGTACACAAGTGGTCTGTATTTGATTGATGCTATATTTCAACATAGCAAGAAAAAAATATTTTTCAAGACAAATAAAATTCATAATGTCCAAACATTACCTTATTCCACTTCCAACATAAATCTCGGCTAGAAAAAGTACCTCTAAAATACTTTTTGCTAGGCACAAATATAAAACACTGTGTACACGTGTTAAGATGCGGAAAAAAAATGCTAAAACATTTAACTGGGTTCCTAAATGTCTCCAACTTAAATATTATGCGATCTACCCCTCCAATCTTACAATCAAGATTCCTGTTTTTTCTCTAAATTACTTTCAGACTTCAGGCCTAGTTTACAGCTTTTCAGTAACTTCAACTTCTAGAGCCGTTTTACAACCTAGTCTACCTTCAGTGCTTGAGGCTAACGTAGCTGTATTACTTGCTTTGACCTGATTCTCTCATTTGTCAAAGGACCTTGAACTCCTTGTGGAAACACAGGTACTGTACTTGCTGCTTCAAAGTTACAGCTGCTCACTAGGAGCTACGTTTCATTTTCACAACCAACGTCCTGAGAATAGGCTGCTGAATTCTGTACCACCCTGGCATCATGTCTGATGTTGCCTCCAGTGAAAAGGAGTCACTTGTGAGGCTGTGATTCATGTTACGGCAATACAGTAAAGTTTATGGATAGTTATTTAAGACCAGAATTTACAAGCAGCACTACACCACCTCCTAGCTAGGTGATGTCCACGACCAGATCAGATTTATTCAGGGGCAGGGAGAAACGCTGCCTAAAGCACTGCAGCACTCCTAATATGAGCATCCAATGCAGTGTGGGACTCCTGAGCCCCAGGACAACATCCACAGCCTCCTCTCAGCAATATTTCCGACTTACCCTAGTCTGCCTAAAAGCAAATGAGAAGCTAGCCACTTGAAGAAGAGAATACAATGGCTGTGACCTTTCTCTCACAACTGGTACTAGACCTAGCTGTTCTAATATGTCACAAACCGACTAACAAAACCATCTCTCCATACCTAACAGTAGTGATGTCTTCTATCTTTATAGCAGTAAACACAGATGCACAAGGACAAAGCTAGTGTGCAGATTTCCTATGGGTAAACTGTTCCATATTTGCAAAAGAAACACTTGAGAAATTGAGCTCCTCACCAGTTTGTAGGATACTGCACATTCACGAAGGACAGAATTCAAGACCTTCAATACGGTAACAACCTTTCTCTGCCACCAAGACGACTGCATTAGCCGCCAGTATTAGATCCCGACACATATATTAGCTACCGAAGATATACAGGGCACTTGACTTGTGCTGTACTGGGAAGGGAGGCTCACTCAGGGGCAATAAACTGCAGGAGTTTAAAGTTCATAACTTTGAGTAAGTTCACAATGAATGAAGAATATAAGATCCCTAGCATAGAAGTTGCCAGCCTCTACTTTCTGAACTGCCCTTTTAAGCTACAAGCTTCTAGGAATCAAAGCCTCTTACTCTGCATAGACCAGTCACCCGGGGGGCAAACAGAGAAGGAAAGGAATACGGCTTAGTAGACCTGTAGTCCATTCAGAGGTGGTGCTACTTCAGTGAACCTACAAAGCCATGCTTCCCCCACCTCCTTCCACTTCTGAAACAGTGGCTGCCAGGCTTATGACAAACTAACCCGCTAGACAGGGTGTTATTCTGCAGCTGAGTAAATTTCTTAGTCCCATTCCCAATGCAACTACACATGAGCGAGTGCTAAGTGGAGAAGGGAGACAGGAATGAATACTCTCAGGTTAGGGGCAGCAGCTGCTCAAGTCAACACTGTGGTAGAGTTTTTAAATTTATCAAGCAACACCATTAGCCAGTATGTCATGTACATATTGACATTACCATCTTTGCAGAAGTAAAAGCATTCCAGGCAGGTGCAAAAGTGGTATCATGTATTTGCTTTAAGCAGATACAGCTATACATTAGTGAAGAACAGTTGAACTAACATCACTTGCTTCTCTGAAACCAAATGTAATCTTTATTTTGTTGACCTGCTTCAGCAAACCAGGGTAATGCCAGCCTGAAGAGATGGACCGCTACTACCTGCTACCTCTTGCAAGCTGAAATATGCAAAAAAAAAAAAAATGTTGTTGTGATTGCAGTAAAAGTTTAAAATTTGGGAAGCATGAAAAGTTTTGGCTGGCTGAAAAAAGCCAGATAGACAGCTTGTGAAACCATTAATGACTTGGCCAGCATCCTACATGTTTACTGGTTCACAGCTTGTTTAACTTCTTGTATATTCCTAGCCATTCCCAAAAGCCTGATACACTTCATCTGCTATACAGTCATTTAATTGCACTACAAATTAGTTTATCCAATCAATTAAAAGCAGAGAACTGCTAAGATATTTATTCAAACCTCCACAAAACCAATAGTTTATATTTAAACTCATCAAGTTTAACATATCTGACAGATCTCTGCTACAGTATGCCAAGAGCAACAATTACCCTGTCAAGCAAAGCCTTCCATTTCACTAATGAAGGCAAAAATATCACAGCAAAATCAAAGACAATAAAACCTGTCTTTTTAAAAAATTGGTTCAGAATTAAACTCTCCATTATAGCCTCCAAATAAATAAAATATTACAATAGCATACCGAATCTTCAATACGTCAGAGCACAAAATATGCCCACTGACATATTTTTGAGAATAAATCAATGAACCACAGGCAGAACTCACACATACTTAGGGTATTTCAAAAAATTAATGGCCTGGAAAAACATAGAAGGGAAAAAATAATCCTTGTAGCCTAACAACAATAACTTTATTTCAGCTGCTTATACTTGTAAATAAACTGCAATTAATGTCTATGGGGCAGTTTATTGCTTTGTTTTCACAGATGGAATAGGTATTATTGCTTTATTACACTCCATTCTGTAGATGGGTTAAAGAGCATTTAGGTTATTGTGATGTGTTCCCCTTTAAACTTCACCATAACTTTCCAGTAAATTAACCACCAATTATTTTGGTGCCAACAGAAAGAACACTTAATAAAGATCAAAAAATGGTATGTCGATACTACAGTCCCACTCATCTGACACACCACAGCGGAGATCTTCAAGCACACAGACAGGTTTGAAAAAGTGATATCCTAGAGAATTTAGCAGCACAAGCCTCCTCAATTTACACTAGTTGGGGGAAGTGACCAGGTGCTAAAATAACTTTTTGAAGTGAGTAAATACTTTTGAAAGTTTATTGGCTCACAGTTCGAGTGTGTTCCTTGCCCTCTACATTATTAGTATGGGGCTGTACCTTTGTTTTCTTTCTTGTTCTTGATTTTTTTTCTAAGAAGTAACCATTTAAAACAAAAATCCAAACCAACAAAATCCTCGTCTGCTTAAGTAACAG
Organism: Ardeotis arabs; assembly: GCA_011801015.1. NCBI lineage: Eukaryota > Metazoa > Chordata > Aves > Otidiformes > Otididae > Ardeotis > Ardeotis arabs. The sequence goes on from JAAGAY010132515.1 coordinate 93,117, forward strand.
CACTCTACTGAATTGATGAGATTTTCAATTTGCACTTCCATACCACCACAGTGTAACTTGCCAGCCTATCCCTGTTTCAACATTTGCTAAAGACAATGATTCATGCAGCAACACTCCAAGTTGTTCACCCTCTATCAGCTCTTATTTTCCTCACAAATTTATCAGGGCCTTATCCAATTTTCATGACATTTAAGTTGCCAATTTTGCATATTATTGGTATTAAAAAGGTATTTCTATGTATTGATTTTCCCTGCCACAAACAAGAGGAAAAAAAAACCCTACACTGTATGTGCCATAGAACGCCATGGCTTTTCATCCTTTCTTTTCCAGCTTTTCAGCTCCTTACTTGTCTCTGGTTTCAAATGGACAGATGTTTCCAGTGTATATTTCTTAATGGCTCTTCTTCTTAACGTCAGAAGGAGCTCATCAAGGCTCCTTCTGACTGCAACACCTTTGGAGCAAGAGCCATAGGTCTACTGAACCTCTGACATTAGGTGGCCAGTGTCATACTGTTGGTTGCACCATGCCCTTCTGCAGCTGCTCTCTCCTCTTCCCATCTCTCAGAATCCTAAAACTGCTGAGAAGTTGGGCAGGTCTAGTGGCTCAGACACCCTTTTCTCCAATGGGGACCCACCCGACACAGTGGCTCTTATCCTCCTCCAGTAAGACAGAGGAAACTGGGTAGGAGATGAAAAGAGGAACGGAGGGGACTAAGTGTCTGCCACAGGAAGGAGAAAGGAATGGAGCCAAAGAGGGGAGCAGCAGCTACTGCTCACTGCTGGATGGAAGGCTTTTGAAGTCCTGTGGTAACTGGGAGAAACTGGCATATGCTAAGTAATGAATTTGCCCAGGAAGAAATCCTGAGAAAATGAATGCTGCAGAGGCTGACAAGTGGAGAAGCTGTATTTGGATATTTACATAACTTTAATGCAAATTATGCTATTTTCTTCAGGCTTTTTTTGCTGAGCTAGGTAAGCAGGTCTGGACATAGGCAACAGCCTTCACACAAACTATCACGTCCAACAGTACCAGTCAGTACTAAATGCCTGCTGTCCCAGAGCTCAGTTACCTTTAACTAAATGTGACCACAGAGTACTACTGGGCCCATCAGCCTCAGGCCATTAAAATGGCACGCAAAACTCCAGCGGGTAGACTGCAGGTGCCTTCTCTTTTATGTCCAAGGTCTCTTCAAAAACTGCTCAGTCCTTTCAGGTCACCGCCGCTTCCTACCTCAAGCAGAGGTAGTACAGAACAGAGCCAGACTAATCGGGTCTGTGCTGGAGAGCAGCACAGCCCTCTTCACAGCCAGACTGTGACATGGTCTCATCTGGCCATGGGCGCCTCACCTCTAGACAGAAACCTCTCTTTTCTAAACCAATACATCCCTCCTGGTCCTGCAGGTTACACAGACCAACAGTTCCTATCTTGATACCTTCCAGTGCAGATGAGGAGCCAATCAAAGGTCTAATAGATATTATCTGATCAGAAAAGCTGACTGAAGACAGACTTCTGCCAGAAAACATTTAATGTTCATTTAAGGCCCAGGCTAACGTGATTTTTTTTTTTGGTCTTCTAGGATACCTGCATATGACTCACAAACACTGGGCAGTAAGCTGTGCACTTTCCAAGTACCCAGAAATTAACCCAGTAACAGCAATTCCTTAAAAGTTAACTAGTTAAAATTTGAGGATAAAAGAGTATCCATGGAGAAGCAACAAAACAGTGCCGCCCTCCTTAAACAAATTTGTTTCTACTTCACCACTATTTTTAGTAAGCACTCATTTTTAACAATCTGTCTCCCTACAGACACAGTTTTATTCTCTTTCACATCTGCATAAACACAGGTTGTTTTGAGTGTTATAAAAAGGTGGCTTTAAATCTGCCTTTTGATTTATTCAGATTTTGCCTTTGGCATTACATGATACCTACTTCTGAAAAATCTTTGTGAGGTAATTTTCACTATTTTAATTTACTGCAGCACATAGTAATTCATTATTGCCTAGCAGGCTTTGCAAAAAGTTTTTCTTGTAAACTTCAAATATTAGCAACAAAACAGGAAAGCAGAATGAAAAAAGCAGCAGTGCAAACAATTTCCTCACATAAACATCCCTCACTTAAAAGTGCTGTTGCACTTATGGATTACTCACCCATAAGCTCCATTACTGATCAGTTTAATTGTTTCAAAATCACTTTCCCGAGGTTTCCTCTGCAGCTTCAGCGTGCCACTGGAGCTCTTCAAAGTAAAACAGGAAGAACAAAGTTAATAGAGTACTTTTTTTCAAAATCAGGCAAAAATAAAACTAAAAAAACCCCAAACAAACCGAAATAATCTATTACCAGGCTATTGCACCCTGATGAACCAACTAAAAGCTCTCGCCAGTTAGCCACACAGGGAGCACAGACAGGGATCAAAGGGACTCCTGAAGTAAAGCTGCTTTTTAATCAAAAAGTTACACCGCAGCTATCTGTCCACTTATCTACATGCACGGTTTATAGCAGACAGGCACAAAGGCTCCTGGTAAAGGAGTTACTTGCAATTCCTATCCAGAGTTATGGACTTCTGTGCATCCCTCCAGGCACTCACTGGCCACTGTCTTCCCATTTTAGTAAATCTGACTCTGGTAGTACAGCCTGGTAGCAACAAAATCTAGATGAGCTCTCATTCATTCAAATAAACTTTCGCACATTTCAAACGAATGTTAGGATAGACTGTGGTATAACTTACGATAGACTCTGAGAAGACACACAAAATGAAAGATAAAAACACGGAAGATAAAAATGCAGTAATTCTACCATTACAGAGGTCACTTTCACCTACTTGTATGCCAGAACATTTTCAAAATGGAGGTGTCCCAAGTACTGCACAACCTTTTTTTCTAGCTTTAATTTTTAATGAATCTTGAAGATGTAAGTGTGAATGAGAATTGGGGTGCAGGGGGGATGACGAGGGCACGGGACTCCAAATTTAGTATTCCAAACCCACAAGATCCTTTTCAAGATGTTTTCCAAATCTCCAAGAAGTTCTACGATCCCTATCCAGGCAGTCTGGTAACAGTTAAGGTTGAAAGTAGACCTGGTTGGAACATTTTCAATTAAATGCTTGTTCGGTAAAACCGAGTACAAGAAGATTAGTAAGTATGTTAATATAATGAGCTACACAGAAGAGAGATATGATTTATTAAATTGTTTAGCCCACTTGCCTGCCAATACAGGATTCTTCCTAATCCCATATTTATGATGGTTTTGAATGGTCCTGTACTTTAAGTTATGCTTCCTGTCACTTGCCATGTATGTTTATTGCAGAGCTACACTGTGAGAAAATATTTCCAAATATGCACCCTATATTTTTCTTCACTGATTTCATTTCATCACCTCCCCTACTTACATTCCTTTATTACACTGCATTATCTTTCCTGTGTTTCTTCAACATTTGCACAACACAAGCAACTTCGCAACTGCAATTTTTTCGCTGTTGCTAAGCCAGTTTGCGCCTTGGATTCTCCTAAGCACTTCAGCACTTCCGCTAAGCCTTGCGGTTATTCTTTCTGTCTCTTCTTCAATTTGTCAGAATCCTTCCACCAAATACTACTCAGGTCTCATACAGTATTTTAAACACACATGAATGAAAGTAGCAGAATAAGAAATACCCTTCATATCACAACTCTGGAAGCCTTTATAGGCGTCATTTTGACAGAAAATCAGAAATTATCTCAAGATAATACAACATGTACCTGAGGATTATGTCTTTTCTGTAGGGTATCTAAACTACTTTAACAGATACCCCACGCTTGTATTTTGAACTCTACTAACATTTGTAAATATCCATAAAGTACCACTGAATTACCTGTGCATCCCTCAAAATTGCACTTGCTTTTTCTATCCACTTGCACTGAAACTCGACACTAAACTGTTAGAACCTCATCTACTCTGTTGACTGAAAGCCAAGACATAAGAAATGACTTTTTAAAATAAGAACTGCAACTGAAAGCATTTAAGCCCACAATATTAATCCCAGCTCCTCTCTTTTTTTTTTTTTTGCTAACCTGAACAAGCATCTCATAAAATATTACTGTGAGATACCATTACTGTAGACAAATATTTTCGAACACAGATTCAGAAGAACAATGCACAGTCTTCCAGGCTGCAAACTAACTTTCTGAATCGAGATTATTTGCTAACTTGCTCATTTCTTCCTTGTCTCTTCACTGGATCTGTTCAGAGTCTCTCAATTTGACCACTAGCTGCCTCTATAAATTCATTGTTCTAAAATCTGTTTAAAATACTTTATTTTTTTTATGAAATGGTTTAAAAGTCCTTCTAAAGAAAAAATAAATACATTAATTAAACAGAAATAAAGGAAGCAGTGCTGGACTTTGTGGTAAAAAGATTGCCACATTGTAAATGCCAACTTTGTTGAAGCTAAAGATATTGCAACATCTATGAAAATACGTAGAAAGGTTTTTTCTAATATTTTTGTGAGCCTTCTGTCTGCAAAGGACCATGGTGCTAGTCTGAGGATTAATCACGGTTCTATTCATTTTGTTTACATGTACCAGGAGAAAATACAAGAGGGCAGAGCCAGGGGGAATACCACACGTTTATTTTTCCTTGCTCAGAATCAGCAAAAGCAGCAACTTAACAGGAAAACTTACATTTAATGATTCATCCACTTCTAGAGTTTCTGCTGTCCCACTGTCACAGTTAGCTAGCTGAGCTATTTCTGGAAACAAAGATTAGATACTTTATTTTAAATCATAGCAAATACAAAAACAAACGGAGTGCTGAAAACCTGACAAGTGACAACTTTATGAGAATACTTAATAAACGTGCTATAATAAACTATCTGTAGTACCTGCCAAATAACTTTTAGGATGTCTGCAACCATATATTAAAAAAATCCCACTGGAAAATGAAGACCTGCTATTCAATGCCTGTGTAATCGTGCACTGAAGACTTCAAACAGCAATGAAGCAATGAAGAGCAACACTGTTATCACTGCTGAGACATGAGAATTCTGAGATCATGTGTGACCTGAGCCTTAAGGGAAAGACAGCACTGATCTACTGAAACTGAGGATCTCAGCCCCTCAGGGGTTAACAGCAGGCCCGGTCCTTGTTGGGCTCCTTCACAGTTAGAGCAAAAAGCTCCTAGTTTAGACAGAGATGGACTCCAAATTATTTGGATCATCTACACAGAAGTGCTGATATGCCTAACAGAGTAAGCTAAAAGCCATTTTCTTAGAAGCCTAGCATTTATAAAGTCACTAATACGATGACTTCTCTGGGAAATTAAGATTCTGGGAGTCCACAGCTTCACCTGGTTGTCCTTGCCAGGGACAACCTACGCTGCAGAGCTCCTAAGCCTATCCTGTTCTTCAGGGGCCCAGTAACTAAGAATTCATCTGGTAATAAAAGCTAAACAGGACAGCTAGTAGCTAAAAGATCCTAGGAGGCTTAGTATTACTTTAATCATCTACATATTTAATTATATACTCCACATAGCCAAAGATGCACATTTTATCATAATTATGTGCTGGGGATCAGAGATAAGACCACCTGAAATTTGTAAGGTGCATTTTTAACTCAAGATTGTTAATCGAACTTATGAGTATGAAAAATAATTGAATACTCACATAGAATATTTAAACTGGATTTTTCTATGTAGTAAGAAGTGACTATTACAAGTGAAATTCTGCACACTTACTGTAATCATTAACAGTAAATTAACCACATAGATAATTTTCTGTTGGAATAGCTAAAGATATTCTAATTCATATTCACTGCCCAAAACACAACGTCTGTAAAGCACAAGAATCAGAAGTAATGAAAATGTCACTTCAAAAAACAAACAGATCTTTAAACTGTTAGGGAAGCTAAAAACACTCCCAAAATTCTGAAGTCAATAAACAGTGAAAAATACCTCCACTGACAACAAATAAATCTTAAAAAAAAAAAAAAAAAAAAAAAAAAAAAAAAAAAAAAAAAAAAAAAAAAAAAAAAAAAAGAGAGAGAGAGAGAGAGGCTAAGCTAAAATGATTCAGGCCAAACTCGGAACTGGAGTGGATTTCCCTGCCAAAAGTCGCAGTTTTGTGAATGTGAAGTTTTTAAAATAGAAGTATTGATGAAACTTTTATTGTATGGTTTAGAACCAAGCATACTAGAACAATACACTTTGACAGCCTTCTCAACTGAAATTATTTTCATAAATAGCAAATTAAAATGAACCTTTTTAAAACAGAATTTTTGCAAAATAACCATTATCTGAGAAATATATATTATTTGCAAGCAGTAGGTAACAATGGAATGGAACCAAGAGTCAGCTTTCGGAACAGGGAGCTATGGAACCATTTTGCAATGCCTAAAGAGATTTTAAAAACTCATCTAAATACCATTAAACATCTGCCCTCTTTCTTTCATTGATTTAAACCATTTCTGAAGACTCATGATTCAAAAAGGTAAGGATGGTAATTTAAAAACCACAGGAAAAATTTATCCCTGGGGAACTCTTCAGAAATGCAGCCACTGGTCTCTGCTAAGTGATGAATCTGTTGTGGTATTGCTTTCAGTACCGTATCAATTTATCTAGCATTATCTCCAAGTAACGCACGCACCATTTAACTCAAAGAAAGGGCTCTACAGCTATGGCAGCAAACAAAGGACGTAAGAGGAGAAAGGTCTATAGTAGGTTTTTTTTTCTCTGCAGAGGAAGTAAAATGCTTTGCACGAACACTTATGACCTAATTTAACAGCTTTGTTGAAAATACAATTCCGCATTTCAGGATAAGGGATGTTACTGAGGTGGATTTTATTTGTTTGTTTTGGAAAGATCTGGTTCTTCTGGTATTTAAATATTTTAAGATATTTTCTATTTTTGCACATAAAGAATTTAAAGCTCTCTCAGGAGGATGATCTTCAAGTAGTACTTTTTTATAGCAACGAATACAGTGTTTCCAAACATTTCACTTTGTAAACAATTAATTCCAGGGCATAAACCTATAGTGCCATTCTTTTATTTTTCCTTAGGAAGTGTCCTTTTATATAAAAGCAGCACCAACTTAAAACCAAAATCAGATCATTTAAGAAGTCATTGAACAGTGTTTTATACTGCTTATAAATATCACTTTTTGTAGGGAGGTAGGAAAGCATTAATATGAATCAGATTGTCTGCATTATTTGATCACTAATCTATATTACATACATGTTAACCTCTAAAATTACACACAAAATAATGCAATCGCCCAAATCTCCAGTTGAACTAAACACCAAATCTCCAGTTGAACCAAACACCAGTAATACATACATCATACACTATACACCTCTCAGTATTTACTGACAAACCACATAACCCATTTTTTCCTCTCAGAAAACACCCACATTTCAACTATCCCGGAATGCTTCAAAGTTTATATTATATAAATTAATATTCAACTTATGAAATGTAATTATAAAATGTGTCCTAGATGAAGTAAAATAACTATTTAGTCTGAGAAAATAGTATCCCTTATTTCTATATAGCATTTGCCTCTAGATCTCTTTCACAATAAACTGCTTTAAAAAATTCAAATATAGTATTTAACCTAGTGTTAGATTCTTTACTTATGCTGAAGAACACTTTTATCCAAGTGGCCAGAAAGAGTCAATCGGTAAGATACGGTTCAAACGGCAAAATCAGGGTCCATAATACTAAACCCTTAACCCACACTCTGAATTAAACCTTGCATACTTCTTCAGTGAAGAATTCATGAATTGTCAGTCTAGGCCAGACCAACAGCTCCCCAAATCCAGCAGACACCTCTATCTTGCAGAAAATTAAGGTACTTCTTGATCTTTTCCAGTACTACATGGAAAATAGTATTTATATATATTTTCCCTATTGTCCGGCAACCTTGCTGCACTCTGAATCCAAGCAAAAAGCACCAAAACTGTTTTAATCTGTTATCTCAGGTAAAAATAATACTAAATTTTGATGAGGAAGTTCTTCTGTGAAAACAGGAAGCTAACTAACACAGGCTTGACGTTCTTTAAATCTGTTAACATAACATGAATATCAGCCATAATAATATCCAATCTAATTGAATTAGATCTAACAGATCTAACCAAATTCCTGACAACACCTGGTAGTGCTGAACATCAGAAGCTGCTGAAGTTGAACAAAAAAAGCTTTATTTTAACACACAATATACTACTCCTTTGATTTCAGGAAATGTTTTCTTCCATCATGAGAACTGGTTAAAAACCGTTAATCATAGTTTGTTTTGCTATTATTTTGTGTTATCAAGTCCCCTCCTAGAGATCCCCCTTGGCTTGGGTCATAACACAGAAGACAAGCCAAATGGCACTAGCTAGAATTATTTTCCATGACAGCATTTCTGCCAATTTCTTCCAAATTGCAGGAATTGCACTGAACACAATGAACCAATTTTCATTTGTTATCTGTGACAGAACCTGGTCTCAGGATGGAAGAGAAGATGGTCTGGTTAGGGGACAGAAGTAAATTTAGTTTTCCCAACACTGTCCTTAAAAGAAAAATCAGGCAAACAAAAATTCTGCAATGATAATTTGGCCCAAGTTCTCCCTACAAAAGTCCTCAAAATGGACACACAAATTATCCAGAAAAATAGATCTTTGCAGTTTTAATAGGAATGGGAGATATCCTTCTCAGGGACTTTAAGATGTGGGAGCCTGGGGACACTGAAGGGCAAGTAACAGCTCAGACCAGTTTCATTTATACTTATGGCTGGATAACAGTCATCATCAAATTATACCAGTAAGTTTCAGCTACAGCTGAAATAAGAAAGTTGAACTGCCAGGCTGGAAGAAGATGATGAGTATCATTGACACAGTGTATTTGTGAATGATGTTCACAACAGAAAAATCTCAGATGGCCTTTTTAATGCTTTTGAGCTTGCAAGAGAACTGTGAGGGTTCTCAACCAAATGCTTGTTCTGCTAGCATCTTTACTTCGACCCTCTTCAGGTACACATAGATTACTAGAATGATTAAACACATTGAGAAGGAAGAATGGACCAGGAGATGTACTTACCTTCCAGAGGATCTTTATTTAAGCCCAGTTGGCTAATAATATATCGAGGGATGTCTGTTTTAATGCCTTGCCCCTCTTTAGCATGGCCTTCAGCTGCCTCCAAAAGATAGTAAAACTCTTCAGGATCAAATTCCTAGAAGAAAAGTAATCACCGTAATTCTCTCTATAGAAATTGGTCTTAAAGCCTAACACAAAATCTTCCTTTGCTTCTTCTATTGCAAATATTTGACATTTCCCTTATTAAAAATAATTCTTTATTCTATTACTTGCAGTCTATTACAATACTTACATAATGTAACAACCTGTAAGCAATGAAATTTCAGAGTACGACTTTATAAGAACAGTAATTTCTTTGCCCTCAAAACTTCCCATAATATTCATAGTTGAAATGACCTGTAACTAGCAGCAATAAGATTTCACATACAGAAGACTATCTCCCTGTGTTGCTTGCATATAAAAAACCACTACTGAAATAAAGAAACAATGTAAATATATTGCTCTCCACTTCTAAATGAAATTTTGAGGTATTTTTAATCAATATATATGTATTATGTTTTATGAAAAACAGAATTAATCACTAACTTTAGAATGAAGTCAAAATTGTAAGTTGTTGAAAACACTATTTGAACTTCATTGATCCAATTGTTCCAAATTTAGCAAAGAAACATCCTTCTTTGGGAAGCAACTATATTACAACTATCATTTACACCATGCCTAAAAGGCAAGTCTCAAAGAGGAACAAAAAAATAGAAACTCAAAACCCTGCCTATCACCCAAGTTCCCTGGAAATGCATTTATTTTACCACCTTCATAGACGATAAAAATAGGAAGGCATTGAAAGGAACAAGGAAGTTTACTAAAACATTCGGGTTTTTTAAAAATAGACTGTCTACCAGTATGAATTCATACCAAAACATCTCTCACATAGCTATTATATTCTTCAAGATGTTCATGCCAACCACAGATCACAACAGGTGCAATGCTTAATACAGTGAGAGCCAGAGCCTTGAAACATTGCTGTTAACAGACTTTTTGCTGCAGTAAGTCAGTTCTGTCAAGTATCTGCGGAAGCCAGGCAGACTGCTGAGCTAGTTAGCTTCCCTGCTGGTCGTTTCATGGCCTGCCATAACTCCTTGGGGCCTTAGTCTGCGTGCTGGGTCACAAGGCTCCTGTCCTAGCTGCTCAAGCTACCCACGATGTGGGAATTCAAAGTCCCAGTTTGGAAGACAGCTTAAGAAATTGGGCATCATGTTTCATTTTGGAAGCATCCAAACTCCTGTGGCTACCAGGAGGAGTCGCAGTGCATCTCAAATGAAATTTCTTCATAATTTTCAGTCTTGTGGAAACAATCTTAGTCTTCCATTTGTCATGAAACAATTTTCATCATCTCCAGCCTGCCCCAAGGATTTACCACAAACCCATGAACTGCCCATACTCTCTTATTTAGCTCAAAGTGTCAGGATCCTGCTAAACTGCCTAAAAATCTGAATAGAGTAACTAAGCATCACATGCTATTTTAGCTTTACTGTCATTTGACATACTGTCCCCAGCTGTCTCTCTTATATGTCAGTCCTTGGCACTGAAGGACACAACAACATGATGATGTGTGCCAAGACCTCCTATCTACCTTCATCACGAAAACAGCATAATCTCCTTACCTGCTGCAGTGGCAGATACACAGCTTCTCGTCCACAGATCTTTTTAATCATATAAACATATGTGTCTACATATGTCTCTCTAAATACATACACATGCATATACACCTACACATGCATAAACAATTAGAAGCAAAAAAAAATTATTTTCTGATCTTCACGTCCAACTCTGTGTTTCATTTTCCATGTATAAATGGAGAAAAATCTTTCAATATTTGGCAGTAGCTCTTGGCACATATGAAACTGCAAAAGCTTTATTCATATGATTATTAAGTGAATAAAAATAGGAATTCACATACCATGAACACCTGAGGCAAGATCACCATCAGAAAACTGACAGCATTACTGCATGATATCTGAAACTTCTCATGAAAAAATGTTGGCTTTCCTACATACCCTACAATGCTACGAACGTTCTTACAGACGCTGAAGTTTTCCATATCTAGTATCTATTTCAGACAGATATTCTAAAATATCAGCCAATATTATTAAAAAGTTTCCAGAGGGATGCTATGGAAAAAAAAACCCCAATATTGTTTCTTTAAGATCACACGATTCCAGTGATGTTTATGGAGTAGGCTCAAAACCTTCTCGCATGAGACGTGTATTGTTTTGTGACAGTATGCCTAAGTTTGTTCAAGCTACTTGCCTCTGCAGAAGCATACTGTGCAGATTTGTTACACTCTACCTTAAATCTCCTAAAGATCCCATCCGAAGTAAGAACAATCTAAGGAAGCTGTGCTGTCTTTATTTGCGGTTGCTGCTCTGAAACTCTCAACTAAGCGACAGTCATCTCCTGGCCTTACAACACTGTCCTTCTACTCACATGAGCTCTGCTTGATATGTGACAAGGCACAGCAAGTAGCCTAGGATAAAATCCCAGTGGCAGAAAGCGGGGACGAAGTGAATGGAGATTTGGACTAGCCAGCTGCAAAACTTAGCATTTAGGGAGAATGAACTAGTGGGCAAACAGGTCACCAGGAGAGAACCTGAATTAAAAAGCTAAAAGACAACAACGATACTGGGGGCAGGGATAGGTGAGAGAGAGACAGCAAGCATGGAAGGGAAGGGCAACCCACAGGACGTATTTAAGAACATTTTTGGATGTGTGATGATCGAGAAGTATGCAGATCGGAGGGAGAACAAGACTCTGTGTGAGAACTGGGTGAAGAGGTAAAGGAAGATTATGTGAACCCTGGAGATGAAGCAGGGAAGATCACACTAGATATGGAACAAGCAGTTCAGGGTGAAGACATAATGGAAGTTTGGATTCAACGGCAGAGGCAGGACATGCTAAGGTGTCCTCTTCTCTACAGCCTGTATTTTTTTTTTTTTTAAAAAAAACATCATCTCTTTCATGCCAATTCAGCGCACACATCCTATTTCAGATTCCTTCTGAATGGCAAATAATGAACAAGCTGCAGCTGGGAACACTGAGACATGGTGTTTCCAAAACAAAACAGAGGTAGCTCTCAAAATGCCTATGGCTGAATGAGCCAGGTTGTGGATTAACTGTGCCACAGATGAAGACACGCAGCACAGAGCCAAAATCAGGTTGGAAAGACTTACTAGCTCAGATTCAGTGCCATGCAAATGCAGTAATGACACTTTCAGACATAACTTGAGTCTAGCAGCAGGTTAGTGGCTCCCACGTAAGCCTTGCCAGCCTCAAATAGCTGTATGCAGCATCAACACTGCAATCCTGGTACTGGCAAGCAGAGTGGCTCAACAAAGTCAGCTTGGGCTGCCTGCCAGGCCTGCTGGACTCAGGCTAGCTCTTACATGGTATTTGGGTGTCTACATCATCCTCCTGAGTACACTGTGTTCTGCAAGGGTTTGTTAGTTCCACTGAACAACTGAGGCACATCAGCTCTGTGTGTAGGAGCAACTTCCTGCACCTGAGCCATCCCAGCTCCCACAGCACGGGCACGCAAAGCAGACACACGCCCACATGGCCTCACACAAGCTAGCCCAGTCTCACAACATCACTGCTATGCTCATGCATAAATCAGCTAACTCTTCTGCTCCTTCTGGTCCCCAGCATAACTCCAACTATCTGTTCACCTAGACACCCTAACCCCTCTGCTGCTGATCCCCCCAGAACAGGTACTAGAGAGCTGACTGCAAGCTCCTTATTGCTCCGGCAGCTGTTGAGTGAAACAAAATGATGAAACTTCTAAGAAGAAGAACAACAACAACAGGAAAACCACTGAGCAATTATAATTCCAGGACAGTCTTCCAACAGAATAGCAAAGCCTAACGAAACAACAGAAAAACTGAAATGGTTTCGAACTGGAGCTTCCTCAGTTCATAAATGGGTTCTATAACATAGCAATTGCAACAGCAAGGAATAAAACACAACTGCAGGAGATCCCTGCTAGTCTCATATTCCTGAAATAAAAGCAGAAAGGATCCCACCAAAATGAAGCCTCACCCCATTTGATATGTTTCAAAAAAAGATTCTAAAGTGCCTTGAATACTGAGACGGAAACCATCCTACATTAACAAGTGAAAAGCCTACTTACACAGCAAGCATAACCTTACCAGGCATTCCAGCAAGCGAGCAGGACGAGCAATAACTATCAGGATTTTTCGGACAAGTTGCTTAATAAATGCCATTTCCTCACTCTCTGATCGCTCTTGAGCCTAACAGATAAAAATAAAGTGATATTAAAACAAAGCACATTCAGTGCACTACTCAGAAAGTATATATGGTATTTGGGACACCTTTTAGGGTTCGAAACATGTACTTGAGACAAACAGCACATCAATTTCAAGACATCAGCAGAAATAAGGATTTGAGCAATGCTGTGATTTCAAATTGCAGGAATCCCATCTGCACAATTCTAACACTGTGACAACAGAATAAGTGCCTAAAATGGTTATAATAATGACTTTAAAAAAAAAAAAAATATTGACACAGTATTATTATTACCATCAGTTTTTCAAAACGGCTATATTTCAATACAACATACATGTCTCCACGTGTACAGTTGTGTCTCAGTTTGTTAATAACTTTAGGATTAAATGAAAATTGACCTAAGTAATACTAATAAACCTAAGCAACATTCAAGCCAAACTGATACTGATTACCTATGGTCACATGTCATACTAAAATGACGATAACATACATATAAAAAAACCTATACTTGCAGAGGGGCTCCATATAAAAGTACATGTAGAAAGACAGAAAATGCAGAAAATGAAAAATTGAGTTCTACAAAGATTACAACAAGTGAGGAAAATGCTATAAAAGAATACATACAGGAAAAACACTTCTAGAAGGTTGGATAACATTTGCACAACAGTCTGAACTGCATTTCAAAATTTCTTTCAAATGTTCCCCTCTAAGAACAAATTATATAATTTAAGGATGCTAATGAATGCAAAGAAACCGTATCATTCCCCTTCTGATTAAAATATACTAATAGCCCTTCACTCAATTATCAAAGTATTTCTTTGTTCTGAATAGTAGAAACTGTAGACTCAAGTTTTTAATCATCTCTTGCTCATTCAAAACCACAAAGAGAATTAAGATACTAACATTTTTAAAATGATTAATATGGACAAGTAAGTACTTTTCATATAATATCTATCTTGTATTTTTTAAGTTAAAAAATACCATGAAAATACGAGGCTACATAATGCTCTTAATATAAGCACTACAATTTAAAAAACCTGTGAAGTTTAAAGAAGGAAAAAAGAAAAATGCACAAATACCGTCTAGCACTCTGCAATAGGTTTAAGAACCTTAACTGGACACAAGCATTTGTGTTCTGCACAGTATCAACCAACTCCAAAGAAAACTCTTTTGTAACAAAACACCTGCTTATTTTAATGACCAGCAAAATTTAAAGCATCTTTGTACAGTTTTGTGAACACTCGGGTGTGTATGTGAACAGGAGACTCAACACATGTTACAATTCAGAGGTATGAAGCAGGAAAGTATTCACGTCCACTTGACCTTAGCCTTCGAATTATAAAAATGTTGGCTGAACCAAGCTGCTTAAATCTCAAGGGTGTCTTCCCCTGGTTATCCAAAGTAATCACAACATTTCAAGTAGCAGGAGGTGATAACAGCTTTCTACTGCATATGCAGCTGGGAACTGACAACAAATGAATTACTTGAATCCAAAGCACAACTGAGTGGCTACCATAAAAGAGCTGTGCAAAGAGAAGGTTTTCTTACTGCCATATTACGCTATTAACAGGTATTATGCAGTTGACTTAAAAGTTAAGTCTGAGTATTTTAAGCTACTATGTTTTTGCAGAACAGGAAGTTTTTACATAATAAAGAATTAGCATCATAGAACATGACAAAATTAGTGTTTCAGTGTTTTTTAAATAATGCACTGCTTTATATGCAGACTGGAGAATAACTTAGTAAAGTGGTTTTTTTCATGGGTTTGGGGGGTGTTAAGTGAAGAAGTGAACATGCACTCTAAACTCTACTTATTGTTTAGCCATTTTAAGGGATATGTTATTAACAGTGATTAAATGTTAACAGTGGTTCGGCGAACCTTGGCTTAGACATGTTTCCCTGTATTTTGACATTATCAGTAGCATAACATAATTCATAGTTAGATATATCCATTAAAATGGTCAACTGTGCCTGGACTTTGGCATCATAAAAATGTATTCACAAGTATTTCACAAGAGAGTCAATAGTTCAAATTTCCTTTTGACTAGTAAGCAAGCTCTAAGTATTGTCTCTGTTTAAAAAAGTGTTTCAATAATTCAGAAATAAGGCACTGATGTCTTAAGTTTTGCATTGCTTTATAGAAAGAAAAAGTTCAAAGTACAGTAGTTGCAGCAAATCTGTTTACTGAATAGAAGTTAACAAAAAAGCAGCACAGTGGAAAAAAAAAATCAACCAAAACCTTTAGCAACTGCTCCTGCATTCAAAAGGAAAAGACATAAATTAAGACAGGCATGGTATCCTAACATCTCAGTTGGAAAATTTCAAGTCAATATCAGATCTGCTTGTCAGTCACATTAACTCTGGCTCATAATATGCTATCAAATTCTACATAAACAAATGAGTACCTTACATGCTGTAGTCATTGTTTTTAAAATGATATATTCATAAACAGCAGTGACATGTCATAGCACATTTATTTTGTCAAGTTCCAAGTTCTTCTTAATTCTTTTAGCTGATTACTCTATGGAAGTTTCAATACTCTTAGAAATGGCAATGAACAGTTTAATTATGAAAGGAATATTATAAATACCTGAATAACTAAATAACCTCTAGCTAACAGAAAGATAAAGGTTGCTGTACTCTTTTCTCAACACAGCAGGCAATCAGTAGAGTTGATAAAGTGTAAAGTGTGTATGTTTCCTCATTTATCCACAGTAAATGGAATAGCAAGCCTCCTCATTTAAGGCTTATGCACACACTTCTGTAAGCAATTTATAACTTAGACTGCATGACAAAATGCTGTTGTTTCTGAAATCCTTACAACCCATCTATTCCAGACTAGTTCACTAGGATGCCTTTACAGTCTTTTGTAGTGGTCATTAGGTAGACAAATTGCTATGAATACCAGTTTGATAATTATTTGAGTGAACAGTCATGATTATTTCAAGACAACAACTCTCAAGTACATAGATTTAAAGAGTTTTTCAAGCAAACAGAGCAGCAGTCTCATGGCTCATACCTCCTGAAGCAATTTGTCTAATTTCTGTTGTAATTCAAGGAAGTATCGCGATGTGATGAGGCCCTGGTGCGATTTATCCAAACAATCTCGAGCCAGTTCTGTGATCTGATGGTGTGTAAAACTGAGTACTCCATCTGCCAGAGGAAGGACGTTCTCTGGAGAATGATTTGTTATAATTTCCTGAAGCCTCTCTTCCATCTGAGCTGTGGCCTACAAGCAAATATACATACAATACACTAAATGAGCTTTACATGAAACTAACAGCCACAAAGCTTATTTCTGATTCTGCGACATTTCTGTACTGCCTCAGAAGTTACCTAGCTGGAATGTGTGAAATGACTGAAGCAAAAATGCAAGCAAACAGAAAGGCAAAGTGACAGATGACGTGTCGCCACATTAACTGGTCCAGAAAAGCAACAGCCTTAATGTTCTACTACACAGATCCCCCCTTTGTCTGCCACTGGTGATTTAACTGTTCACTAATCTTGTGACGATCACTAAACAGAACTAAAGAACATCTATGCCTGTAAAACTTCAAGTCCAAGTCAAAATAATAATAAAAAAAAACCCCTCACTCATAGGAGTCTACTCTGTTCTGCTAAAACTGCAAATATTGCAGACCAAAGTATCTTCCTTCCTTTCATACAGGTTATAATACAAAAACATTTCACTGAGCAGAGTTTGAATGAATATTGATTGATCAAAAAAAGCATCACAAGCTCACAGGTCCTGCCAGACACATCTGCACGTTGCTAGAGGTGTCTGTTTTACAGAACTGTTTGGTTCTCACTAAACTCCAGATGCTTAAAAAACCTTAAAGATATTTTTTTATTATTAAAAAGTAATCCCACACCTCTTAGTTCATATCTCAAACAATTAAATCAGTGGGTCGTTCTACACTTCAGACTGCTGCTCAATTACTCTGCAAATCCTGACAAATCTCTTCATATTTCTGTGAAGAGTTATGAAGGAATTTCTTCTGGGTTTTAGGTACTTTTTGGAACAGTACCAGCTTCACCTTTTTTTTTATTTTCCAGGAGTTATCAAAATCCAAGAAGCAACCAAAAGCACAGCGCTCTGAGCTACACACCTGCACCCAGGAACTTATTTGTGTCTCAGACCTCTGGACACAACAGTAATGTGTCCTCATTTGGCATCTTATAGTCAACTCCTCTCAACTGTGTACTGATCTTCACAATTAAAATAAGTATATAATGAGCGTCTGAGAAAAGGAATAAATACTACTAGAGAAAGGAATTTGCAAGTGTATCAAAAAATGCTGCAGAAGACTTAGTAATAAAAAAAATATTTTTTGTTTACTAATTAAGTATACATTTGCCCCAAGTACTCGCCTTCTGTTGGACTCAAACATACCATCAGCTGCAAATCAGCAGAACATACTACCAATATGATTCACTTCAAAACCAGTTCAGCAGCTTTGCCAAATGAATGTCCAGTTCTCAGTAGAGATTTTCTTCATTGTGATTTTATCTCTGTAATAAGAACTTGGTGATGCTTTATGAAAGCCATTACAGGGTTGGATCATTAGTTCACATAACAAAAACATCACTTAAAACCTATGTAGCATATCAATTTAGATACTGAGTATCTTAAACATAATTCATTACCTTTGGGAACCTTTCTTTGTAGACATGGTTCATCATAATTATTTCATTGTCACAGCAGGCAGGAGAACGTCCAGGGCTGCAAGTAAAGCAAATTATCCCTTTAAACTTGTCTCAGCATGAACTGCAATTAGTTTTTATATTTTTGTACAGTTTATTTGCAACAAAAAGTCAACATAGGCTTCACTGGAAAGGTACATTCTCTCATTAGTGGTACACTTGCTTCCTTTCTGCTATTTCTGACCAGGCCCTAAAGATTATTTCATGTGCTAGACATCTAACTGCTAACTATGGTATCTTCTTAGTTTGTAACTACACTCCAGTATAAAGGCTGTTTTGCAACACTTGTGAACATCATCTTTTTCTCAGCAGGGCAACAGAGATATATTTAACTGTAATTATGGCTTTATCTGCCCCTTTGAAGGTTACATACAATCAAAATAGCAAGACCTGACCAAAAAAAGCAAGACCTGCAAGTAAAATGTTGAGATGAGTCTTTTTTTAAATAGATCATTAAAAAAACCCAAAAAAACAAACCAAAACAATCTCTTTTCAATCTGACCAGCAGATAAAGACAGCAATTTCTTACTAATAATTCCATACATATGCATGAGGTCCATCAATGCTGAGGCACGGTGACTGTAACAAAAGCACGAGACTTGCAGGAAAACAATCCATAGAAGGCACCCAGGGCCTCAGCTAACCTACAAAACTGCTTTTTGCTATCATGAGCCTCATTGTCCATTATAAATTCTTCTAAAAAAATCTCCATCTGATTTTCCTAGATTGGTGACACTGGCCCATTCAGTCTGGTCCAAAAGATGTGGAGTAAGAAAAAGACCCCACAAAAGGGATTATATTCTCCAGAAGTGACTTTATTATATCATGTACATAAGGGTTTATTGCATGAGCAGAACAACTGGCTTTTCACTTTTAAAAAGGGCAAAAATGAACACTAAAATTTGTCCCAAGATATGACAGTGGTGGGTCCTCTAACCGATATGGACAATCTGTTACACACATGCAAATCCACTGAGGATAGAGTATGTATGTAATTTCATCACAACACTTTGCAGCATAATCCTGTTTTTGAAAATGCTTGGCTCTTGTTTTTTCCCTGGAGCATTTCTACACATTCCATGAGCTCAGCATGGACTGAAGCATAACAGAAATTAAAAGCATAACAGAAATTGAAAAAAATTCAAGATGTGGCAATAAATACAAGACAGTTTTAATCTGTAATCTTCTAATGAAGAAATGGGACTTTTTTCTTAGTGATCATCATGCAGTTTCATGTAGGTAGCGACTACATTTGTCACAATAGTCTACATAGATTTTAAAATAATAAAGAAGAGTTAAAATATAGCGCACTAAAAAACTCAATCCTTAAGATTTGTATACCTGTGAAACTATTTTTAAACTTTTGAAAAGATCAATACAACAATTAAAAATATAATACATCCTCTTCTTTTTCCTTTCAGTTCTTGAAAACTTACCCATAAAATTTATCTGCATTTTCCAAATCTAAACTATTCTGACAGTTTAGAACTGATCTTGGATAAAACACATCCTACACAAACAGCCACTACAAATGAAGCGAAGAGGCCCAGTCTGTGGGAAACAAGAAACTGAAGTTCATCTTGCTTAAAGAAAATAAATGAGAGCATAGCCCCCTCACCAAGTCATTTGTTCTTTATCACGTTTCTTTACAGATAGTCCTAGCATATAAATGCATTTTCAGTTAGTTTTGCAAATAAAGACCTTCTCCTGTGAAGAGTTTGAACTCTGGAAGAGAACCAGTGCTACAGTCAGATCAATAATGATTAGCTCATCAAGACAGTACATGCAAGTTAGTTGCCTTCAGTAAGACCTACCTTACAATGTTAACCACTGAAGTGAGCCATAATGAAAACCGGGAGCAAGAACTGAAAAGCATTATTCATAATTCAGCCTCAGATGCGTACTGCTTGTACTTCAGCAATTTCAAAAACAGTGAATCACTGTTTTGTGATTGTACAATGTACAAAACCATGATGCTCCATAATACGTGAATTTAGATCCAACTCCTTTTTCCAGACAGAGAAACTCACCTGAGACTTCGGGACCGAGGGCGCATTGCAGTGGTCCTGCACCTGTTATCACTGGCAATGCTCTCAGTGGTACAGAAATGTTTAGACAAAAAATGTAGTTCATCAGGTGTCGGCTGGTACGGTAACTGGTGCAACCTCTCTTGGGAAGAGCAGGATGACTAACAAAGCAGAACAGAACACAAGTGTCTATCAGTGAAAATCCATTTTCAAGACCATAGTCAGTGCCCATTAATAAAGCCATTTAATTTTAAAATTATAGTTACTGTTTCCCATGCCTGACTACAAATTTAAAAAAAATAAATAAATAGTCTCAACTTAATGAGATAACATAAAGTATAAAAAAAAATTACTTCAGTCCTAGAAGAAAAAGCAATTGCATCTCAAAAATTCAAATTTCCTCTAAAGTAAAGATGACATCTAATGTTAGTAAGACACACCAATACATAATAATAGTTAAAACAGGGTCTGCTAAAAATTGACAACACTGTATAACTGTAGAGTACAACTTATTGCCACAACACAAATTGTAAATCTACATAATAAAAGTACGTCATTGCCCCTATTTAAGAGATTGGTTTTGCTTTCAAAACTAAAATAAAATACAACGTAAATTCTTGCTAAAAAAATTCTTATGCTATTTTTATATAAAACCCTGTACACTGAAAACAAAGTGAAAGAACTTAATACATTTATCCAGATAGGTTCTATGGGTGATAAAAGCGAAGGGGATTACACTCAAACCATCCATTTAGTATAAAACTGGAAGATACAGACAGGTATGAAACTGGAAGTTCTACCACAGTAACCAGCCTTGCAAAATTGAATGTATAAAGCCACTCTACATAAACCAGTGCAAATGACCATATTATCATATTTTACTGTCTTTTATGCAGTGCAGCTAGCTACCTGAGTCATGCTAAATGTCTGGAGGTAGAACTTTTAAACTACTTCCCTGAGTCTGGATTTGGTGTCCTTGCAAAGAACATGTACATAATTCAATGCATTAACAACCAGCTTTGCTAATCTGGACTGATGAGTGCAGACAGAGAAATGCTCTACTGTTACTGGTACCAAAACTAGATCCTTGTATGATTGCACAAATCTGGCACCATGAAAATACTCCCTTTATTTTACCTGTGGAGGAGAAAAGGTCCAAGAACTTGTAGATCTTTCTGGAGCTCTTCAGTCTCCAGCTGGCTTTTTCAAGACAACAGGTTTTTTTCCATATGTCAGTCTTCATGTGCACATTATTGTTCTTATCTACCTTCTCATATACAACACCAAGGCCTCTTGTTTGCTGGAGGCCAACACAGTAAAAACTTCTTTGCTATATCATCCCTAGTGAGGGAAATCAATAACCTTTTGTATTCTACAAACACCGCCCTACATTGCTAAGGTCAGCAGGTAATATCCAGGCTGGTAAGCACAGAAACTAGACAGTCTTCATAATTTTCTGGCAACTTCTGTGGTAAAGGTTGAATATATCCTAATTCCCAGGAACTCAAGGAAAGATTACTTATCACACTAGATCTCATGAGTTCACCTCTTAAAAGCAAAAAAGAAAGAAAACCCACTGCTGAGAAAGGTTAAATCACGCAAGGACTCGTCTATGTGTGAAGGCTGCACCACATCATAACTAGTTAAAAGTTAGCAAGATTGCATTACCTCGCTTTGCTGCAGGCTAAGAAGCACGCACACCAAGAATTCGCCACTGTTCACAAGAGAGGTTGTGACTTGTTGAGTCACAGTAACTCATTTATGAAATTCAGCCTTAGCACATTACCATGCATAATTCAGCACAAAGCCCAGGTAAGTTCCTTCCTATTTCACACCATGGCAGCTAGTTGTAGTTAATCTCACAGCATAATTCTTACAGTCACACTGCATGAGATAAATTATACTCTAGCACAGGGAAATTTCCCAATACAGACTGTCACAGATGGGTATTTCTATAAAATCAATCTCTATCTCTTCAGCTTCAAGGGATTCTGGGAAGATCAGGAGGACAGTAATGCGTATCACTCTCCTCATATAAGGTGTCACGGAGTCTAGATCCAACAGGATTGAAGTGAGAATCTTCCGTTCACTAACAACGCTCAGTCGTATCAGGACCATCACAGGCACAGAGTGAGTTCCCCTGGAGGTCTGAATTCTGATCTCTGTATAAATCCAAATTCTCATAGCAACACTCTTTTTAAAATTAGCTGTCCTGGCA
This sequence comes from Ardeotis arabs, assembly GCA_011801015.1. Classification (NCBI taxonomy): domain Eukaryota; kingdom Metazoa; phylum Chordata; class Aves; order Otidiformes; family Otididae; genus Ardeotis; species Ardeotis arabs. Next base: position 115,404 of record JAAGAY010132515.1, read on the forward strand.
CTCTAGAATAGTCGCTCCAAAAATCATATTTAACATATTTTTAATATGCACAACCACAGGGCATCACAGCAACACAAATTGTTCTTCCAATACAGAAAGGCAAATTTGCAGCCAATACCAGCTAATGTAACCCCGTCTCCTTACCCTATTTCCCCATCCAAATAAACTTGCGAGAATGTAACCTAATGGCAAAAAAAAATGCAACTGAGTATTCTCTCACTTCATCATTTTTATAGGCTTGCTCTCCTAGAAGACACACAATCACCTCAACTGCACCTCATAACTGGCAAGATCTGACCCAACTTTGCTAGAATATGACACACCAAGAGTTTCTTTTCAACTAGATAATCTTAGTAGGATACATTTTCTTTTCATTTCAACTTTGTTGTGAGAACTGGTATATGTGGTGGTACTTGCACCACTTCTAAACCCATAAGCTTCCATTACATTGGTAATTCCATCAATCTCTCCATCAACTTTCAACATTAAAAAAAGAAAAAACAGACTAACAACAAAGGGTGACCTACACTCACCTGAGCATAATCATTATTTCCACAGACCCTTCTACCCCTGCTTTGACTTTCAGTTGCTTGTAAAGATCAAAATTGTGCTCTATTGTGACGTGTAGTTTCTTCAACAAAATTTAAGCTTATTTATTGGAAAGCCAGGTTTCTTCCCACAAGTCAGAAACTGTTTGTTGAATGCTAGGGAAGACATCTATTTTAATACTTATACAATGCGGTCTAGTCAGGAACTATCAAGGGAGAACTCAACAACAGTCTATTATGGAAGTTAAGATACCTAAATCGATAAATGACAGTGCTGTATTTTTTCATAAGAAATGCAAAAATGATATACAACTACTCCACATTCCAGCACGCATACAGGAGTTAGTAAACTTAAGTGGAAAAAAGTATATGAACTGGAATTACCATTTTAAAATTGAAGATGTCAAAAAAAAAAAAAGCATATGAGTGTGGACTGAAAGTTAAAACTGTGTTTTGATGTTTCTGACATAGCTTTTAATTTCCTTTCTAGCACAAGCCTGTTTCTTATAACAATGATGCGGTTGCTATGGAAATTACTTATTGTCTGACACAATCTCCTCTACATCATTATATTTTAAGAGCACGGAATATTTGATCTAGTTCCAAAAAGAAGTGCACAGACATGCACTAGGGAAGGTGCTCAGTGAATTAATATGAAACCAAGCAATTTGCTTTGCAAAAATAAAATCTACACAGGAAGGAAAGCAGAAGTCAAAAATCTGTTCTGCTGAGGAACAGTTCTTAAGATACATGAAATCCCTCAAGCAGGTTTGAAGTCAGCAAGAATTGACTTGACTTTCCAGAAGCCTTCGTGGACAAAAGTAAAGTAAGAGTTGATCATGACATAAAATGGTCACATTTCATCAGTGTATGGGATGTGGAACTCAACTACCTCACAAGAGGAAGAAAAACAGACCAAGGGGAAGAGAAAGCTTGCTTAAATTGTAAAAGAAGTACTTTTTAAAAACCAGCTATCAGGTGTCCAGTAATATGTATCGTTCATAAAATAGTAGTTTCATTAATGACACAACCCTAAAGGTAAAAAACAAGGCTAAAAGTAAAAAATCATTTTTGAAGAGTCATAGTTGGAACTACAAGGACCAAGCCCTTTACTGCAGAAGATATAACATACTGTCAAAATGCCAACTACCTGCTATTTCCAAAGCAGGCTTCCTGTACAGCTCTATCTTCCCAGCCTCTCAGGTGTGACTATCACAACAGATAGCTTAGTTCCAGGTTGTAAAATGACCCAGTACTTCCCTCCAGTATAGAGGTGTGCAAGATGTGCAAAGGAAGAGATTCATACTTCTCCCACTGCCTAGCTCCTAAGTACTGCAGCAGGATCTCATGCACTGCCACAGTGCACGCCATGAGTCAGATGGTACATACATGGCAGGAGGGCTGATACAAAATCACATCAAAAGAACTGCTCTAACAGGCAAAATTAACAAATTAGATATATTTATCCTATAATGTATCTCAAAAGATTCTTCTATTCAAATTATAGTCCTCTAAAATGCTAAATATCTAACTTATTATCATGCACTAACATATCACTATTGCCAAAGAAAAGAGACAGGCAAATCTGCGATTCATCCCATCTTAAGACAGCAGTTCAACCTAGGATTGAGGAATCATGTCGCAGAGTGGTTTCTCTTTTTTTTTTATTATCAAGGCAGCCTCACTTAAGACTTGGTACCCAAGTACCATACGGTTAAAACATGGCAGTATGACTCTGCTCCTACCGGCCTAGAGATGAAAATGAAGCAGTAGGAGGGGAGACTCACTGCCAGAAAGTATCTCTAAGCAAAGCACCCATTACCTAAATTTTTCTTCTGTTTTAGTGAAGTAAAGCTGTTTCATACCCCACATTAATTGAAAGTCTGCCAACAGTGACAAAACCTACATTGCCTTCTCCTAAGAGAAGCAAGCTACATTTGAGAAGATACGGCACTTAATAGAAATTTATCAGCACAGCAAAGTGGATACTTACAGAAACAGTTGAGCTGGGTGTATTTGTACCATAGCCAGAAGAAGGGAGAGAAGCCAAAGACCAGCGGCGACCATCAGTCCTGTTGTGAAACCAAGGTTCATTAAATGAACACTGCAGTATCCTGATACAGAAACATCTGTAGAAGTACTACAGTGGAAAAAACTGCATTCCAAAAGCATGATACAAATGGGGTTTTTAATAAAGAACAAACTTTCACAAGAGACCACAATAAACAAGCATTCAGTAAGGATGACTTAGGCTTACAGATTTTTCTTAGTGTGTTTTTCTAGTTAAAAATCTATGAGAGTAAACAACCAGAAAGTGAATGGGCAGCTCCACAGAACTGGTGTCTCACTAATACACATACAAATAGACAACACGAAGTCTTCACAACTCTCGGGTTCATCAGATGAAAATTAATGAGAAGTAAATTAAAAACTTGTGAAGAAATGCAAACCACAATGCTCTAAACAACAGAAAAACCACCATGGTCTGCATGAAGTACAAGGGTAGTGCTTTCTTAGGTGACATCAGTACAGGATACCAGCAAACTAGCATGCTAATGTCAAATAACTGCAAAGAATGATTAGGTAAAACCAAATCTGTTACACGTTAGATATGTAAATCAGGAAAAACAATTTTGCAGCAAAAAAAATCATGCTCACTCAGAATAATTAAAAAAAAAAAAAAACCACAAACAAAACCAGCTTCTGTTCTTCACCACTTGAGGTGAGCTACACACAGACAACATGGAACTTGAACACTCAGAGTGACAAACCAAAAACAACTATGGGAGTCGTGTTTGGGTTGTTGAGGAGGTGACATTTACCTGTCATTTCGGTGCCCATGACTGGAGTACAATTGTATCAAGTATGTTAAAAAAAGCAAAATAATACATAAATAATAAAACAGGACAAATTTTTATTAAAAAACAGTATGATAGTGGGGGAAAGGAGAAAGGAGAATTGAAGCTCTGTTTTCCAGCTAGTACAAAGATTACCTCTCAAGTCTGATTTACACAAAAAATATAATTCCATAAAGGAGAACTGAAGTCATGCCAAACCAGAAATCTTAAATCACTTGATGTAGCCTCTCTAGCTTTTGAGATAACTGCCTGAATAAAAGGCTTGCTTCTCTCCATTCTAACACCTTATCTCTTACTCCCATTTATCCATCCACAAGTGACAACCCAAGTCTCTGAGACCCTGAATCCACTGAAAGTGAAAGAAGAAACTACAGTAAACTGTTAAAATATTAAGAGAGTATGTGCTAGAGGGACTGCTGACTGTATCACAGACTGAACTCGGGAAAAAAACTTCCTCCTCCACCTCCATAATTTTGTTTTTAATCCATAAATTCTCCTCCATTCTCCCCTTCCCCCAGGTATGCATGAGCTACCTTCAGATGAACTAACAATTCTAAAAGGAGTTTTCTCTTTGGCTCAGCTGCACAAGCTAAGTGTGTTGACAGCTGAAAGAATAACTTGGACGGTATTTAAACATGGGTGAGATCCATACATTCTGCAGCTGTGAGACAAAAAGTACTTCCTTACTGCATAACTCATGTTGAACAGGGTTCCTGGAGGAGAAAAGGCTACACTGGGAAGGCCTCCTTCCCCAGAGGAGACTTCCAAATAATTTCCCTTGCCTTTCCTTCTCTTCCTCACTTTTTTTTTATCTCCACTGACTACGGGGGAGTGGATGGAAAAGGAATATCCATACACCAATACCTCCTTGACTTTGCTCCTTCAACCTGCTCTGTCTTACACACACACACAGTCCTTCCCATCCTTTGTATTGTCATTAAATTTACAAAACAGGAAAGAAAAGGCATGAAGTCAGAAGTCTGAGAACTGCTCTCATTAACCAGAGGTCATTTTACTACCAAAATGCATCTTATCACAGGTTATGTGAAGACAATCACAACACACATACCAAATTCCTATAAAAATTTTACATTAGCAGTTTTAAACTCAACTATCATCAAGCATTTTCATTATAAACATAGAAAAAGATAAGTTTCCACAGAAAATTGCTGTAAAGAAGTTTACTGAATCCCAATGAAGTGGTGAAATACTTTGAAATCACAGAAACTTACTGTATTAGCCTTATTTTAATTAAAGAATCTATTTAGAGCCCATTACACATCTCCAAAAATGGTCAAAATCCAAATGAAATATTGGTAAACAAATTAATTTTTTCCTCCTGAATTTTAAGGTTTTCAAAAACATTATGACTTAAACTTTCTGTTATTATAGGTGGGAAAAGAAAACCACTTCCAATCCACCATATTTCTAAGCGATGCTGGCTCTTTCATATTTGCTTTTTCCATTATAAGCTATTTCTGGATTTAATGACTCTTTCTAAAAATACGCTCATAAACAAACGTAATCTATGAAGAGATAGCTTTCCTTTTTTAAAAGATACTATCAAGAGAAAGTAGATTCAAAAGAAATACTCAACTTTCTTAAGGTGTTGATTAAAAAAGTGGCATCACACACTATTAGAAAGATTGACAAAATCTGCTGTCACAGATGAATTAGATTCAGATAAAAGGAATACACAAGTAAAGTCTTCTCCCCTTTGTAGCTCTTCAAAAGAGTTAAGCCATTTCCTTGCACTTACTTTTGAGAGCCTGTGTGTACTACTTTACTGAACTCAGAAAACAAAGGAAGTAAAACTACGACAAGGCTGTCTCATTGGAAATGCAAGTTATGTGCCTTGCATGCCTGGCACTACCTAATGACAAAGAAAGCCACAGCATTCCAATTTTATTTTTTGTGTATATACTTTTGGGTCAACATATAAACTACGCCTACCCTCCCAGGCTGAGAGTTAATGAACATATTATTTGAGGTAGGCTGACAAGGTGTTAAGTGACAGGGGACCACACTGGCAGGAACAGGCAGTCTCCCATGACACGTTATGGACTTTCGTTACGGTTCATTTAATAACAATTTACTTCACAGATCACTTCAAATTCACTTCAGATCTTCAAAAATTCTACTAGTATTAATTAATCCTCACAATACTCCTATGACAGAGCTGACTGACTCCGTGATACAGACAGTTAAACACGTCAAAGTCAGGTATTAAAAGTATGTTCACAGTATTGTGGCTGCCAGTAAAATCATGTCCTGAGCTCAGGAAGTCTGTAACAGTGCTCTTACAAGTGATGCACTTATTACATTTTAAGCAAAAAAGTAGCTTAAAATTTCCCCATATCTCAGTGAATGAGGAGACAGTGTCTGAACTGGATCTATTACAATTAAGTCATTAAAAATATTTTAAAAGTAATTAAAAAATGTGTAATTGCATTGTATCAATCATTCAGTACAACTTTGTTGCAACTGAGGTTTAGGAGAGTTTACATAAGCAGGTAACACTTGTAATTCTAAGTGATAGACTTGACAGATGTTTTTGCAATAATATTTTAATATCTTGGGTTCAACAACATTTCCTCTATGAAAAATGCATGCTGCATACAACAAACAACCTCTTACCTTCGTGCAAAAGAAAAGTGGGCTGAGGCACTGGGAGAGAAATTCCGAGGGCTATCTTGTGGACTGTTTCCTGTGGGGAGAACATGCCAAAAAATAATTATTGGGGGTGGGAGGGGTGGGGGGGAAGGATGCGAAAGAACCCACTACAGAAACCATTCAGATAAACTAACGCAAGCATTTCCAGACATGTTAGAAACTAATTTCAGAATTTCTCCTCTCACAGTCTCTGAGAAAATAAACTCTGAAATAGAATCTTATTTCAACTCACATTTCTTTTACATGTGATTTTTAGTTACTGCATTTTATAACTCATAGAAAACCCTCTATTCAGACCTTTAATTTGAGAATTCTCAAATTAATTTGAGAATTAGAAGTTTTTAAAAAAGTGTACTAACTTGAAAGAAATGTATTTTTAACGTCAGAAATAAGGTGTTTTTTTTTTTAAATCACATAAAATATTTGAAAGATAGAAAAATAATGATCAGTGTGATTTTGCCATTACACAAAGTCTCTACAGTATTTCCACAGCAGCATTATTGCAATTTTTTGATTGTTCTTTTTTTTCCTAGCTCCAAAACAAACAAGCAGACAAAACACTCTGAATTCAAGCTTTTCCCCTTAGTGCTGTTAGGCGAAGACATGAGGTGACCACCCTCTGTGATGAGAAAAAGCAACTGCACAATGTGAACAGGTTGAAACTTTAGGGTCTGTTACTTCTTCATATGAAAGCAGCTGACCTCCTGCTGACCAGCAGGAGAGCAGAAAGGAGGCAGCTGCTGAGAGCTGCTCCTGCCACCTCCACCCCTCAGCACCTACAAGCAGAGGGGACACAGTATCTGAAGAAGAAATACAGATGACATCTGGGAAGACAAAACAACCAAACCAACAAAAATCAACCAAACTAAAAAACCCCACGAAAACAAAACCACACCAAAAGCTAAAAGGATTAGATTTAAAGTAGCACCGGCATACATCTGAAAGTCAATCTTGCCTTCAACAGGGAACAGACTGCAACAACAGTACGTTAAAGAACAGGAACGCATTTGTTGTAGCATTTTATTTTTGGTCATAAATGACACCACAACATTAAGAAACAGATTTTAAAAGATCCTATGTACCTAGTTAGAATCAACATTTAATTCTTGAGGAGAAAATTGCTACCTAGATGTGAAAAGAGCAGCACAAAAGAGTGAGTCCTTAAAAGGACTTCCAGTGGCCTTGATTTCTACTCAAATTTTTGAATTAATATTGCATTTATCATAGTGATGTCTTTAACAGATCCCCTTAATTCTACAGCAGAAAACATAATCATGGAGTCATTAGGTAGCAAACGCAGATGCAAGATGTTTTCTGAGCTGTGCTTAAAATCACATCTTTGCAGCTGCTCTTCCCATGGCCCCGAGAGACAAGTATTCCACTTTTGCTGGCCAATACCTCCCTTTTTTTTTCCCCCCCATTTATCTATCACCACTGAATTATGCATTTCTGACATTCCCTCCTCCCCCTCAAGACCTCAGCTTCTTCAATATCCCTCAGACACTTCTGAGGGCCTTGATAATTTCAAGGTGGAAAGCATTTTCGCTCCCTGAAAGGCCGATGGGGGACAGGAAACAGAGGGAATCTGAAGCCACACATGTGGCACAGATTTCAATCTTTATTTGGGGACCAACACAGTTTATTCTTGTCCTGCATGAACTGCAAACACCAAATTACTGAGAACAACAGTTTGTTTAATTTAATAACTAACTGGACTTCTTTTGCTGCTAACAGAGCTTATTTAATAAAGGTAAGCTAAACTAAACCAAATTGTAACTCTGTGCAGATAAAACATGGTCACAAACTTTAGTTACTGTAATTTGGAGCATGCTGTGGACTTAAATAAGCGGAAAAAAAAGACAAAGAAACTACCTTAAACTCTGACAGAAAAGCAGAGAGGCTTAATCAGGTGAGACATGAACAGCTTTTGACAGGAAATAATTTGGCAGACCAGCATATGGGGGGGTTTGTAAACAAATGCCTGTCCTCTGACAGCTATTTTCAAGTTATACATGGCTACCTACACATATTTAACACATATCAAGGACATAACTAACTGTCCATCAGTCAGAACATATGTGTAAACTTCAGAAACAAAAAACATGGTGGAAGAATGCAGAAATTTTATAGCTACTGCAGTGGATTTGAGGAGAGACAATGGTGCAAACCACCTTACTAGAAACAATAAAGATCACTTCCTTACGGACAAAACCTGAAGAAGTCAAACTCTTACTCAGGAAGAGCATCAGTTCCTGTTATTAGGAAAAACAATTTGCAAGCACTACTTCCAACAGTAAATGAGCTTTTAGACTAACAAAACTGGTAAACAGTATACATAATATCTGAAGACTAAATCCTGTGGGTTTATCTGGAAGTTTAAGAACTCAGACAAGCCTGGAAACAGAGAATAAAAATCCAAACTCCATATGACTGAAGAAACAGCTAGTGCTATCATAGTTTTAAGGTGTGGTGTTCCAGAAAAGCAAGATAGGTTAGAAGCAGAGTCCTGTACGTGACCTTCACCCATCACAGCATTCATCCACCCATCTGCAAGTCCTCCCACCTGGAGACTTTCAAATAAAAACCAGTGTCAGTTCATTCTCTGTCCATATGTGCAGTGCCTACTTATTAGTCAAATCCCGCTGCTCTCTGGGATCTGCTGGCTCTCATATGTTTTAGCCCTAGGGTATCTCTATGCTGCTAAGACTGCTGTCAATGTTTCTGACCTGGTAAAATAAACTTGACTGGTGTTCAGGCATTAGGTAAGTAATTAACTCCAGCATCCTCTGAGAAACACAATGCATAGGCAATCAACATACCAAAACAATACTCTACCTGATGACAACACACAGGGTAGCTCATTTTGCAAGTAGCTATTGTTAAGAAAACTATATCAAGACTAATTAAATTGTGACTGTTTTCTAAGTTCCTTCAAGAAGTCCTGTGTCTTTGCCACAGAGCGAAGGTGTTTTAAATCTTTGTAAAAGGCCTATGTTACAGTCACTGTATATTATTAATGTATTTTTAATAGCTGTCTACTTACAAAACAAAGCGTTTCAGATGCAATGACTTTCTGTTAGTACCAAGGGAGTAACAGATTAATAATTGCTATCCCAAATTCCTGATGGATCAAAGACAAATCCAGCTTCAAGTCTTGATGTTATTTTTTGGTAGTCTTTTAAAATTAATCACAGTACATTAGCAATAATACAATATAACAATTGGTCATATGTTCTTCTGTGTCAGTTTACTTGATGGTGAACCCACGTTGCAAAGTGAGGAACACGTAAGAAACCATCCACCAGCTACAGGTCATAGCACTGCTATGTTTTAATGGGATTTAATGCAAAAATCTGTTGCATCTGCATACAACTTACCACTTACATTTTCCTCTCCTGCCCCAAAACTAGTAGAAGATGCTCTGAAATTGCTAAATTAATTTTACTTTACCCCAGAGCAAGACTAAATAAAAGTTTTACTGTAGCAAAACCAATTTCTATTATTTTACATGTTGCAACAGTCAGAACAATCAAAATTTTGTATTATTTACCCTTCTGTAAATATAAGGGATTTTTTACAAAATTATATCCAGAACCTTGCTTTAATCTTTACCTTTCAGCATTCCCATTTTTCACGAAGAAAACATACTAAGGCTTAATTCATTTACAAACTTAGTTCTACTTTCCCTAAAATCCAGTCAACACAGAATGTAGCTAAAGCAGAACAGCACAGAAGCTGCATATGAGAGAGATTCTTCTCTCCTTCAAATACACTGTAGTAAGCCAGTACCCATCATCACTTGCCTCAGACAAAAAACCATACGATTAAAGTTAAAAATCCAGGGAAACTAACTCTAAACTTGATGCACATACGTGAATCAAAGCTTAAGACATCTAAAATATATGGCGCAAACCACACCAGTAATAGTCTTTCAGTCTTACACAAAAAGCTCTCACGTTCTATCCTACCAGCCTTTCCCCCCCATGTGATCCCATCTGAACATGTATGACCATAAAAATGCAGTATTCCAGAGGAAATCTATCCGGGACATTGCACAGCGGCATGAAATCTTCCCAAATTCAACTGAGAATTACTTCCTTTACACATCTTTGGAGATCTTATTTTCAAAGCTACATTAGACTGGTCCTTGCAAACATCATATGATCCAGAAAAGGCAGTCAGGTCCTTCTCTACATTCCTTATAATAGACGAGTCCACAGCTTACAACAGACATTTCTGTTACTGGTCCTCCAGCACAAAATGCTGCATATCTCTATGTGATTTCACACTTTTTTATTCCAATCCCCAAGATCATTCAGTCACTTCAACACAGTTTCCCAATGCTGTTTCACACTAGGTATCTTCCAAATTTACATCAGCTACAATACTTTTAAGCCAATGTCACCTACAAGAAGATTAAAAAGGTTTGGTCAGAAAACCAAAACCTGGAGGATTCTACTGATAACCTCTGCTCCCATTTTATACTATTTCTCATTTTAGCACAACTCTCCTTTTCTCCCCTTTAAACAATTTCCTACTTATGTTGCAATTCTTGTCCTAGTACCTGTAATCTTAGTGGCACCACACAGAATATTTTACTAAAATATAGACAAGTAAGATTTACAGTATTGCCCCTAACAGCTCAATCTTGTTCCTACAGTAGATACAATTAAACAGCCCCACATGTGACTATTCATCATTAGGGGTTACTATCACCCACAGGAACAAGCTCCTGTGCGTACTGAGGTGGGGACACCTGAATGCCCTGACTTGCTGAGATTATAATCAACTACTTTGCAGGATGGGTAGGTGCAGATGACCTGCCTACACAGCAGCAGGCAGGCAGCTAGAAAAGCCCATTAATGACCAGTGCACCAGATGCTGTCCAAGCTGATGCTGTAACCTTCACCTCCCACAGTTCTGAATGTAACCACAGTTCATGTAAAAATTAAAAGGATCTTCCAGCAGGTTTAACCACTTCCAGCACAGATTTTATAGACAAAACATCTCCAAACAACTAACCTAAGACAGTTACTAAAAATGATGAAGGTTTGAACCCAAAGAAATGACCTAGTGTAGATTGTTTTCTATTTTCATAAGAAAGAGAAAGACTTTACATAGTGAAAGTCAATGTTTTTCTTGAAATCTTTTATGATCTTTATGCATAAGGCATAGTGGGAGACTTTGGCTGCAAACTAAAATGTGACTTCCCACCAACAGAAATTATCTCTGCTGGTAGCTACAGGTCCTGCACAGAGGAAAAGGGCATTACATGTACTGTATTAGTAATTACTGTATATAACAGAGATATTATATATCTGCTGTATACATTGTCTTTTTCTTACCCCCTTTTTAACCCTCAATCTCAGACCATATACCTCTCTGCACAACTCCAAGCCTTGGGCTACGTACTGCTCTCTACTATAGCCCATGAGCCTTCACGGTTGCTGTTGCTTACAGATTAATCTGCCCCTTCTTTGACAGGTGCTACTCGTGCACTATTTGCATCCTGCTCAATTTACTTACTTCATCAGTGTGGTGCTGTCTCACTTATCTCTCCCTCCCATCCTACCATATGAAGCTGAGAATGACTGAGATGATAAGGCTAACAATTAAAAAACTTAATGTAACTACTTAGTGTTTGTCCAATTCAAGTTACACCTGTAAAGATTAGGAACACAATCCTCTATTATCTCCAGAGCAAATAACGAAAACTGGTGAGGTGGGGGGAGAAATTTGCCTGAGACCCCTACATGACTTTCTCATACAAGGCAACTACCCCCATTCTCAACTTGGGCTGCTGGTCCTGTCTATTTGAACTACAAGACAGCCAGTGCCTTCAGTTCAGACTGCACCTGAGAGAAACACAGAGCTACAAGGAAGAACGTGGGTATGAAATGCAGCTCAAAGAATTATGATTATGTTCAAGAATCTTTCTTCTAAAATAGAGCAACCCTGCTCACTCTAATCTGTTTTGACTAACTCAAATCCAGATTGTAATGATTACCCAGCAGCAACTTGAGCTCTTCAGAAGGTCTGAAGTAATGGCACATTGTTTCCAAAGGTGCAGCCAGACCTCTAAGTGATTGCTCTGCAGACATTAAAGATGAAAACATTCATGAAATCATTTAAAGGGGAGAAAATGAGAGTTGTGCTAAAACGAGAAATAGTATAAAATGGGAGCAGAGGTTATCAAAGATATTGGCATGAGTGGAGTGCTGATGCAGTGCACTCTGACTAAGAGAGCTCCACCTTGAGATTCATAACATGCCTTCAAGTACCTTGCTTCAGCTGATACAGGGGATACATAGCCCTTTTTTTGCCCTCAGATATGGGAGGTCTTGGGGGGAAAAAAAAGCAGGTAGCCTGAACTAGTGGTCCAAATAAAACTCATCTCAGGTATGAGATGAAAGCAAAGGTAACTGTTCTCTCAACAAGCAAAGAATTCATGTAGAAAGAACAGGTTCTTTGTAGATCCAAGGGTGTCCTTGCATGGGATGAAAATACTTACTTCAGATACCTTGGAGGCACTCAATTCCCAAGCAACACCAAGAATCTTATTAGGACTATACAGGAAGGGCCCAGGATAACACTGAAGATTATCAAAATAATTAATGGAAATTGATCCTGTGTGGATTTTGAAGAACCTGACAATCTTGATTCCCTTCAGCTTGAATAGCCTGTAATAAAGGAATAATGACCTGCAATAACAATTAAGATGGTACAAACACGAAGAACCTAGTCCAATTAAGTAAGAGCATCTAATGGAACTATTTTCAGTAAGGGCAACAGCAGTCTGTCCATAGAGATGGCTGGAGCACCTCTGACAGTAGCGAGTACAGTAGTGGGATGCAGTACCCCAAGAGAAACAGATCTGGCCAAAAGGATTGACAGTATGAAACCAGAAGCCAAAATGGTTTTAAAAAGGCATGAACAATCAGGGTCACGCATCATCTACCCATCTTTTGATCTGAATTACTCGAACCACAGCAGGTTATGTCCTTCATTCTCCTGTTTCATGGAATCAGGAAGGTATCCAACAAGGAACCTCTGGACATTTCCTTTCCAAAACCAAAGTGACTTCAGAGTATGCCCAGACCTTGAAAGCAGCCTCAGAGACCTCCCTTTCAACCTCTCACCTGGAAGCAAATGTGAATGTTCTTAAAACTACGTCAGAAGATAGATCAGGGCAGGGCAATCTGATACCAGCCTGATATATCAAGCCCAAGTTCAGTTAACTTTCCAAGACATGAAAAGACAGTAAAATGTAATCTTGCGGCATATGGATAGAAAAAATTGAATATTATAATTTCTGGCATGACACACTGTTAAATAAACATCACTATGTCCAAGTTTATTACAGTACATCCCAAACTTGCATTTCCAATCACATTTGAAAGACAACCACAAGACAGACTTCTACTTGAGCCAGGACCCAGCTGGCTGACAGATGAACATGTTCTGACTTTCTGTGCTCAGGGTTTGTTGCAACCTTTCTCTTTCTCCTACAGTGAGGGGGACAGCTGCACAGAACTGAGTGAGAAAAGAATCACCCATCAAAACGTGCAATGTAAAGGAGCTAAATGTTTCTAAGGACAGGTGGGACTAAAACAGTCCTCAACGGCTCAAGTTCTGAGCTCTATCATTAGTTAGACTCAGTCCCTTGAAAGGCAGAGCCAAGAATCAGTCTTTTCCTTTGACAGCCCAGTGGCAAACAATTGTGCAACATCGCATGAAATTAGATCAGCTGTTAGCATCCAAGCAGCCTAATCTGTTCCACCTGCACTCACCTAGGCAGATTCTTTGCATGAAACTGAACGACATGTACAAAAAACTTTTCTAGAGCAAGAGTTCTCCAATGTCCCCCATATTCTGCATAATCTTACTAGGACATATTTGCCAAAAATGCATGTTATTACCATGCTTCAGCCAAGAAGAAACATGTTTTCAGTGAACGTGAGCAGTGATACTTCACCGCACATTTAGCTTGCTCCATCCTCCTCTAGGATTGGAAACTATTTTGTTTCCCTCTCCCTCTCATGCTTCTACTGTTTCCTCCTCCAACAGCAAATACTAGTAAGAAAGATGTGAAGGTGTTAAACAGGCTCATTTCCAGTTCCTCTGAGAATTCTAGCTGCTGGGTGTGGCCTGCAAAAAAGACACTTCTGATTTAGAGAACTTGTCTAGTAGAATGTCCCATTCACAGCTACTTTCCAGTCAAAAAAGGTCCTAAAATCATCTACCTGGAGGGGAGATATACTAGGTTCTCTCAATGGAGTCAAGGAGGCCTTTCTGACTAGCAGCAACCCCTCCTAGCCAAGCACTGCCAAGAAGAACAAACCCAGCAGGCCATACAGCACATGCTGTCTCGTCACACCCCTTCGCTGCACTCCATGAGAAACCAGGCTTGCCGTACAGCTGCCACGGAGAGCAGGGAGGCAAGCTGAGCGTGCAGATGCCAGTGCAGGTAAGACCTGGTGGCTCTGACAACACAAGAATGCAGCATCACTAAAAATTCACAGTGGCTCTTAAGAGCAAAGTTACGGAGGATTTCTGCACATTAAATACTTGGCACACCGAACTCCTACAGTATGTAGATGAAAATTAATAACTTATGTGGCTTTGCTGTGCTTTTAAACACAAAGTTTACACTCTTTTTTTATCTGTGTGAATTAGGGCAATGTTCACAGTGATTCTAAGTACAAATTTAAAAAAAAAAAAGGGAAAAAAAAAAAGCCTACCAAGTCAATTCCCAGCAGTATCTAACTGATCACTAGACAAAGCAGAAAACCTGTCACAGGTAACTCTGAGCAGGTTTTTACTTCAAATTGCCCCTTCAGGAGACTAGTCTAGGCACACTAGCCAGCTGAGGTAGGAACCAATGGTGGTAGGAATACTTCCTGTAATTAACTATACACAGAGGCAAGCTAGTAACACAGCAGGCCATACACATGCAAATTTTCATCACATATGTAAGATTTCCTAGGGCTGCTGAAGTGTTCAGCACACATACCTTGGCAGAGCATATCAGCATTAAGAGAACCTCCTAAATCCTGGGTCACTGAAGAAGTTGTCAGATTTCCACAACAGGTCTTTGAATACACATTATACACTGCTGAGTTTAAGGAAAAGAACAGCCTTAAGACACTTAACCTGTCTTAATCCTTATAGTATCAATTTTTCACCTTCAGAGCCACTTGTCAACAGCTGTGACATCAGCAATATTATTCCCCTTTTATGGTTTGAGAAATCGATTCAACAAAATGAAGCAACTTGCTGAAAGCGCAAATCCACTGCCAGACAGGAACTCTTCAGCATTTATCAAATACACAACCTATATTCAGGTCCCAGGTAATGCATGCTGGTCACTTCATACTTCTTAAGTTTGCTAGGTATCGTTGGTCTTAAGCCATCAGTTTCCAAACAGGTGGTACAGTTACTCACAGCAGTAGACATGCTAGTTCTCACAGTTCTATTGGCTTCATCAAGTCAGCAGAGCACAACTAAAGCCTCTTTCTATGGTGACCACAGATCCTCTGTTCCAAACGGCAATTTCTGCATTTGGGAGACCCAGAGAGGGATCCCAAACATTCCAACACCTCATTTTTCAATTTTAAAATAGTCTGCACCATGTTTTAATTTGTTTGTTTGTTTTAAATGCTCTGTTGCATTGATCTCTCCACAAATCTTTACAGTCTGGATTCTTGGTTGTGACAGCCTGCTGCTCAGAGAGAAAACCACCACCATATTTTCTCTGTTAATGTTGCTTCCACAAGAAAACTGGGAGGTGGCTTACTAAATCACCACCCTCTTCAAAATTTCAACTCAAACTCTGCACTTTCTCTTTTAGCATCAATGTGAGAGCAGTTCTCCAAAGTATTCAGTGTCATTGCCTACATAAGGATTGGCATAGGGCTTTCATTCTGATGTGTAATTACAGCCAATGCCCCAAAACCATAAAGTGACAATAAACCTTTGAGGAAATATATTTTAATATGCTAAAAATGTTCCTTTCTAAAAAGAAGACAATTATTATCAAGAAAATATTTATTCATGGACTTTCATTCCATCTTTTAAGTGCTTCAGGTGCTTAGAAGTAAAACAAAATTATCATAAATTTATTGCTGTGTAAAGTGAAGCACAGAAGTTTCCAGCAATGTGCCTAACACCACAAATCCTAGGGAGAAAAAGCAGTTGGTATAGAATAATACCCTACTTACCGACTCCACTACCTTTACCATGTGTGCAAGATATTTCATATCCTTTTCACACTGAAGTAATATGATGCAAATGCACCAGAATGTTAGAATGCAAGGTGGGGAAATTAAAAAAAAAGCTACACGATCCACATCAGGTATTTCTGGACTGCTTCTCACCACAACATAGAATTTATGGATCTAAACATAGAAGAAATTTGGATGAAATGATATGCAACTTTTTGCTATTACAAACAGTGGAAAGAAGAGTAGTGGGATAGATAATTTGTCCGTTTTCCTTTCCTCATGTAGCCATTTTAAGAATTTAATAACCACAGTAGTAACATAGCTATAAAATCACCTGCATGAGCTGAGAGTGGTGAGTGAGGCCGAGGCAGAGCTGGAGACTGGCCATTGCCCATCAAACTCTTCCTGTTGCTTGTTCTACAACTGTAGGCAAAAAGAGAGGAAAGAAGACATTAGCATCAGAAATACAGCAAGGATGTACTGCATATGGACATTTTGAGATTCTGCTATTTTGTTCCTTCATTTCCCAGTCTCCTATTAAAAATCACAGCTATTGTTGTTTTTGTAGGCATGTCCAGGAAGTCTACAATCATACTGCATACTGGTAAAGATAGCAATTCACAAAGAAAATGCAGCACAGATACTTTTCAGGCTTGCACGTTTCCTGTTCTGTGCAAAGACTAGCATTTTCTTGGAGAGTCATTTACAAAATGTTCTTCCCTGCCTGCAGCTTGTTTCTCTGTCATGCACTTTTTATAATATATAAACATATAAAAGCATAATGTGAAAAACACTATCAAGCTTAGAATCACCATTCAATGATTAAACCTATTTCTGTTCCATGAACTGTAGCTCCAAATCACATACCACGAAGAGAAATGATTTATCAATTTGAGAATGATACAATAATTATAAATCTAATTACTGAGATAAATTTCACATCTGTGCCTTTCTCAATGGAACAGATGATGCCTAAGAAGATGAATGCATTTTTTTACTCATACATTTTTCATCTGTGAAGCCCCTAATTTCCTATATGACAAGATCATTAAGCAAGATAAGTAGTAAATTAATGCATTTATTAAAATTGGGAAATGAGATATTTTTCTTAAATGCATCATACATTTTAAAAATATTTGTTAGCAGAAGTGTTTTTCTTTTTCGTCTTTTACCATAATGAATATTCTCATAAACATAAATGCCTAACACCACAAACATTCATGCACAAGGCAAATAGTATCTCAAAGTCAAAGAGAATCTAACTGTGTATAAACTTAAGCGCATATGCTAATATTTACGGCACTGCAATCAGATTTCTTTTCTGTAAACGTTTAGAAAAACTCAAAAACCACTAAAAGGGGGCAATTAATATATAAAACCATTTCATTAACACAGTAGGTTCCAACGGAAGCAGGTTTAGATCATATTTGCAGATATCTCCAAAGATGGATTTTGTAACATTATGATCTCTACGTAACAGCCAGAAAGCGAGACTCATTAGTCTTGATATGATGTAAATGGAAAAAAAATGCAACAGAAAGGATGGAGTTTAACAGTATGAACAGTTAAGTAAAACAGATTCAAAAGTAATCCAAAGTAATACTGAAAATGAGGAAAATTAAAAAGAAAAACAAAGGCAGAGGAAATATTGAGTATGAAAGTAGTACAAAAGAAACCTGCAATATGCAAAAGAAGTCTAACACTAAGACCAGTCTCTCCTTGAAAAATGTTTTGGGAAGGATAAAGAGTGCAGTTCTCAACTGTTTAATGGGTTAACCCAAAGTTAATTTGCATGAATTGCACAATAAATTGCCAATTGCCACTTAATTATTATAATCAATTAAATGATGAGTTTAAATTCATGCGTATATACTTATCATTACTGCAGATCCAAGTAAGAAAAGAAAGCACAAAATGATTGCAAGCTTCACATTTAGAGCACTGGAAAAGTCAAAACTTAAGCCATACACTGCAATTTCTAAGCTGAACAATCAGAGAGAACTTTTAAAATATGAAATTATATACACGTGTTTTCAGGAATCTGTCTAGACCAAGTTCAGCTTTCTACAAGCATTTTTAACATACTCAGCACTTAATCTACTTTTTAAATGGAACCTGAGCAAACACTCTGTATTTCATTAGCCAACAATTTCAAAGTTTTATTGTTTCCCCCCATTTCTAAATTTTGCTCAGCTGAAGAGTTATATTTAATTCTTCTCTTACCCAGGAATGGTCCAAATTCTTACTTTTGGCTTCACACGTCACTATTTTTGGTAACTTTTCTTTTATCGTACTATGCAAGTCTCACTTTGTCTGCTACACTTGTTTTTAAAAGCTTAAGTAACTGTTCCTTTGCAATTCTCCAACCTATACTGAACCCAGTAGAAACTTTTGGTACTGATTAGAACAGACATCCATCAAAGGGCAGACTGCACCTATCCATGATGATGTGATGATATTACTACAGCATCTGCGATGCAGGCAGGTGTTAAGAGACTCCATTACACATGACCTTAAGGCAGCTCAGTGCGGCTAAAGCGGGATTGTGGTGGTTTAGCCTGGATCACCACACAGTTCTTTGCTCACCCTCCCCCTACCCAGCAGGATGGGGGAGAGAAATTGGGAAGAAAGGAAAACTTGAGATAAAAAGAGTTTACTAAAAATACTAAAAACTACAAAGCTAACAGAATATAAGGATATCAATATATGCAAAATATACAAAATGAACAATGTACAGTTTCTCACCACCCAATGTCCGAATGACCGACGCAGCCCGTCCTGAGCAACGATCACGGAAACGACACCGAGCAGCAAGCAAAAGGGGGGAGAGCAAGCCAGCAAGGTAGAGGGAATGATGCCAGCAAGCAAGAGAGAAGAAAAGGATGCCAAGGGTGCCCGAACGGATACCTGAAAAGAATGAACGCCAGAAAAGAATTCCCCCTCCCATGGGCCACCCCCCACTTATATACTGAGCATGACGTTTATGGCATGGAATACTCTCTGGCCAGTTTGGATCAATTATTCTGTCTGTCTTTTGCCCAGCTTCCTGCATCTGCACGTTAACGAGACTTTAACGAGACCTGGAAAGCCAGACAGTGTCCTTGGTCTCATTAACAACAACTCGTATCATCAGAGTGTTTTTATCAACATTCTTCACACATAAAATCCAAAACACACCGGCTACTGAGAAGGAAATTAACTCCGTCCCTGCTGAAACCAGGACAGGGATCTAAAGGACTACCACACCTCCTGTCACAAGGAGGGAATACATTTCAAGCATCTAATCCCTGGATATGTTCTCAGCAAAACAAACATTTATTTCAACAAAATCTAGGTATCCTTCACGGATTTTGCTACCAAGATGATTCCAGACATAGGTTTATCAGTATCATTTGCCCTTATCTATAGGAATTGAGAGTTTTACCACTTTTGCCAGAATTTCCTACGTAAATAAATGACTGCCTTGTTTTCACTTTTACATTAAGATTCAAACTTCACATTCTTCAGGTGAAGTTAGTGCAACATCTTTCACAAATAACTATCAAAGATATCTAATTCAAGTTCCTTTGATATTGGGAGGGATTATTTTTAAGAAGCATTTCTGAGGAGTATGATGGCATTACCTTCAATATCAAGATCTTGCCTACTGAGAACACTTTCCTGCAATTGCCATTTCAATAAAATCTTTGCTATTTGCTCAGACATGGCTGCAGCTGTATGGAGTGTCTTTTATCACACTCAAACGAAATGTTCTACCAAGAAACAGAAAATAAAAAACACGAAGTCTCCTCTGTTTGCCTTACCAGTAAGGTAAGATGCAAATCACTGCATGAAAGGACAAATCCATACCAGAGCTCTTGCCATAGCTTTTTTTTTTTCAGTTCTGTTTCACAGAGATTTTGAAATGATGTTATTCATCCTGTATAATCTGCGAAACACAATTCCCTCTCCAGAGTAATGCTATTACAGAAGAGGCTCTTTGTGGTTAAAAAAAAAAACCAAAACCTCTTCAGGGAACCTTGAAAAGATGATCTAAGCTGCTAAAATACGGCAAATGGGAAGCACAGTCGCACTAAGGCAGTATCAAAGCATTACTTACTGAACTGTATTTAGCCTTGAAACAGCAATCTTCTGTATATAAAAGAATCTCCGAAGTTAAAGCCATTCTGCAGACAAAACTGGTTTTCCTAGATCTCTGAACACATGAAGTAACTTTCCCATTCTATTGTCTTCATAAAACTATTTTTCTCCCATTCAAATCTGACAAGATAAACCAACTGATAAGAGGCAGCCCTGAAAGAAAGCCTCTTTGTCTGCAAGAAAGTTATAGCAGTGCGAACGGTCTGTAGGGATTGTAACTTAGGGAAACGGAAACCTTGGTAAACCAGAGCACTACAGCCTCAAAATGCAATTCTCTAAGCCTTGGATTTCATGTTAGTGATCAAGTTGCAAGGCACAGGGAAGAGACTAGCAAGCCAGGCAGTAGATACGACACGAGGTTTAAAGCACTGAAGAAAGGAAGAGATCTTCTTCCAAGGAGAAGAAAAGAGTAGGCGAGAACAAACAAACAAACAAAAAAATCAATTATGTTCAACACTAATTAAACTTTGGGGTGCACACAGAAGTTGACCAGAATAGAAACTTTACATTTTTTTGCCCTTTATCATCTTCTCTGTCCCAGGAAGATCCTTCCTGGACTTTAGTCTGTTGCCCACAACTTAAAGTGTCAGTCTTGGATGACTATCTATATTGAAGTAGTTGGCATTACACCATATCCACACCTGGACTACTAGCACTGTTCCTTATCTTGGAATCCAATTTGTTATTTCCCATTTGGTTCCCAAATCTCCCACAGACAGGTTCTGCCTTGCCTCCTGCTCTTCGCCACTGACACTCCTGCCCACTCATATCTCTCCTCCCTATCCTGACTTCTCACCACATCTCACTGCTGGGGAATTCCTCCTTCATCCTAGTTCTAGTACTAGGCCCAACACACTAACCTCCAAGTCACTTCTCCTCCAGCTGCTACAAATGATCAATGCTTCCCATGAGAAGTACTCATGATAATACAAACACAGGACGATACATCACAAAGTGCTTTGTGCTCAACTTTGTTAATCACAAAGCAAGGGTGAACCACAGCTGTTGAAAGCTGCAACTCAGTTGCATGAAGCTTGATTACCTTGCTCCTTAAGTAGCTGTAATTCTTCCCATATCAGGCAAACGCCGTTCAGGCAGACATGATGGGAACTGCAAGATTGAAAAGCACTAGTATGGCCATTGAAACAGAGCTATACTCCACAAGCTCTTGGAAACACTAAATAAAATAAGAAGCTGAAGCAGGAATTCTTCTAGAAAAGGTAGTACTCCATCCAGAGCTGAAATACTAAACGCAGGTTTCCCAATAGGGTAATCAAGAATTGGCAAAACCAGTGAGATGTATGCACTGAAATGGAAGTTTCTTCCTCAGAACAAGGGCTAATACCTGAGCAAATTACTGGCAATAAAGGTTAATTGCTTCTCCCCTTCCTCCCCCTCCCACGCCCCCCCCCAGTAAGTCTTTAATGAGCTGGGGGAAAAACGGGTCTTGGGATTTAAATTTGAGCTGTTGTAATGTAGGGATGCCACCATGCCACCAGACTTTCACCTTTCCTCAGTCATACAAAAGAGAAGACCTCAGTCTTTTTCTTCCTATTTTTAAAAAAATCTACAGGGGAAAAAAAAAAACCCAAAACTTCAAATGCAAACAACTGGACACATGACCACCCTCTCCATGGACTGCCTGAAGGGTTCAAATGCATGCAAGACAGCATCATTGCAAAAATATCTCCCAAGAAAATGCAAAAATATCTGCCAAATTTCTGCTGTTCAGACCTGAGGAATACTGTCACAAAGACAGACTATGCTGTAGAAGGCCTGTCAATCTCCATCCCTCCAGTGCATTACAAAACAAATAAACAGGCCTTTCATTAACCATTCTCAGCAGTACTTCCTAGTCAGATACATGTTCAGTGTATTCAACTCCAGTGACTGCTCTCACTTTTAACCTAAGCAATTTTGATCTGTCATTTTTCTTCTTCTCACACCAGAGAAAATCAGTAGACATTCAAGAAATCGAACTTTCTTCTACAGAACTAAAATAGTGTATTTCTACCTGTTCTGTTCCTTCCTAAATAATTGATTCAGTTTTAACTTGTTATAAATATTTAATTATGTAACTTTTTTTAAAAAAGAGTATTAAACTAATGACGAACTCAATAGCTGTACAATATTCATAAAAAAGATGCATGCAAGATAAAGTCTGTAATGCACACAAGTGGGCAGGCAGCAGGGAGCAGACAAAAAGAATGTTCAGGATCATAAACCAGCCCACTATGCAATTCTGCTTCATTACCCAAAAAAATGCAGTTTTTGCATCTTTGTACCATACAACCTATTGAGATTATTTAAATCCCTCTGCTTCTTGAATTTATTTTTAAATCTTATTTATGTTTTATTAAGGAACATAAACCAAGTTATTAGGTGAACAGCATGTTTGCTATAATATTGAGATACTTAAATAAATGCCTCGATGCACAACTATTATTCTTTCCAAATAGAAATATAAGTAGGAAGACAGTACCAGAAGTAGAGGAAAAATACACACCACTGGTGCCTAAATAATGGCTAAGTACGATTATCTTTATTCTACACAATTCAGGAGATGTTAAATAAAAGCAGAAATACCTCACTGGATAATCAGGAGCCACAGTGATGGGTTCATAATATTTAACAACTGCTATCTTAAAAAAGAAGTGTCATATCACACCTGTGAAGATCAAAGCACCAATAGTTTGGAGATATTAACCAAATGAAGTAGTGCCTTGACTTGCATAGTAGCTAACCCTGCAAAAGCCATTTGCATTAGGCAGGAAATACTCTATTTACTGGAGCACACGCCTATCAAGGCTGCAGCACAGACAGGAAGTTTAAAAGACAGGTCTGGTCTCGCTGTGCTCTGGGCCACCCCCAGCAGTTTCACATTAACCCAGATCATTCCAGATTTTGGCTCTAGCTCCCGGTGCCTCTCTTAGGACAAGAGAATGCAGCCAGATATTTTTTATCATGTTGTGGTGGTCACACTGGGAACAGAATGTTTCTCACTTTGCATCCTTGCTTGCTGTTAACAGTTTGGGAGAAACTGGGGGAGCGTAGGGAGTAGAGGGACGTGATCCGGGGCTGCTGGATGCCACTTACTTCCGCTGCTCCCTCCAGAGCCTCCACTCCACCTCAGGCTGCAGTGCTGTGTGCCAGGCCATAGCAGAGACATTGCCACAGGCAATGCTTGCTTGGCTTTGTCCTCAGTTTATGAGCTAGGCTGGTGCCCCGTGGCTGATGCTCACAACACCAAGAAGTCAGACTCAGGCGAGGATGCAGCTAGGGAATCTCTTCCTCAGTCTTCCACCTGTAGCTGAAGTTAAAGTATAGAGCAAGGACCTTTTCCACACTCACAATGAACAGAGCAGCCATCTAACGGCACTTTTTACTTCATCTGGCCCTTCAAAAAAACCCAAACAAAACCAATAAACAAACGGGTCCTGTTCCAACCATATTTCCTTTGAACAACATCCATCCAGACTCAAGGAGTAACCACAGCCAATTCCTCAGGCCATGTCAATACCGCAAGGGAGCCAGGCACATACCCTGAGCTTTCTGTAACTCAGGCTGAAACTGAGGCCAGCATAGTTCAGAACTAAGATAAAACATGGGAGTGTCTCCAAAGTACAGGCAGAAGACCTGTTTATCCAGATATCTATAGCGAAATCCTGTCTGCCTTCTCCCTAGCTTTCTCATTCTGTTTTCCACTTAGACCTACCACCTCTTTGTTTCTTTCCTTTTTCTTGCTGGTGGTTGTTCCCAACAATCACAGCTCTGAGCACCACTGTTCATAACTCACCATATATCATGGACTTAGTGGGCCAGGACGATAAGCCAAGACAGATCTCCTCATTGCATTGAAAGTACTCCCCAAATAGCACCGAGAGCAGCTTTAGGAAGTGCTTCTCTTGGTCAAAAGAGTGTGCATGGTGTTTATAATCAATAAAGTCTCAAAGGGTTAAAGTCTGCCAAGGTCTGAAATTATTATGCAGTTACCCATGTGGCCAGCCTAGAAAGTCTGGTGCCTCAGTAGATGTCTAGGAGACACCTCAGAAACGACCACTCCATTTCCAGCTGTGGGAAAGAAGAAACAATTTAGTCTGCTCTGCTTCTTGCTACAGAAGTTGTACTTCATCTTCCTTTCAATCTCCTCAATTTGTTTGTACTCATCAAAATAATTTATGTTGCCAAGGCTACTTTCACTTAAAAAGAATCAGAGGCTTATTAACACAGAGGTCTACACAGTACCCATTAAGACACAAAACACTGTCTGCTCTGCACTGCACTCAAGAGACTCTCCTCGTCAGAAAAGCCACTAAAAGACAAGCTCCTCAAAATATTTTCCCTACATTATTTCACAACTTTCTATGACAGTTTTGAGCATTTTTTTTTATCCCCGTCCTCTCTTTTCCTAATAATAATGAAGAAATAGAACTAAATTAATTATATTGTAAAATTCAAGGGCAGGAAATCAGGAGTGCCTGAAATAGAGAGATTTTATATGGTTTCACTTTCAAACCCAGTAGTTCTCTTCTGGTTTATCCTTTAAAATAATTTATATTTATACCTGACTCCTTTCCTCTATAATTAAATAGTAACAATTCATTTTTACTCAAAAGAATAGTTAGTCCAGACAGGACTGCTTCTTTCCTCCCTTGCTAAATTTGGTAGCTCTCAACCTCTCAAAACTATGAGGGAACACACGATGATTAAACATGTTGCCTTTAAACCTTTAGCAAATACTACCAAAGACTGAATGGGTGAACAAGTAAAACAGTGCCAGAGAAATGCACCTGACTGAAGAAAAATTACATTTCCAGATCAAACCTACTAGGAACAAGAGAGTCTGTAATTTTTTATTCCTGCTTGGGCAGGATCCTAAAGCTAAAGGATACTTACTCATGCAAATGTTTATTTTCTGAAATGTTTATTTACTGTAAAGTAAAATACTTAGACACTAACTGCTAAATAACTTACTCTCCCTTGCTAGAAAGGATCCAAGACATTAAGTTGCTAAAAACTTCTACAAGCCACCTGTGTCTTTATTTTCCTATTTTAAAATATAATTGTGCAAATTATAGCTTGTATTGGATCTTAAAATATTTTTATTACTCCTAGCTCATTGTTGATGCATATTTCTGGGAGACTTCTGCCACTTCTAGAGTCACGATTCTTCTGAAATTGGTAGATTTAAGTTTTTAGTTAATTCACATCAAAAGCCATAAAGATTATAGCTCATCTGTAAATAACCACATCCAAAAAGCAAGCCACGTGTGCAGTACGTGTGTGCGCCTGTACATACATAACTTTAATCTTCTGGTAGAAGGTAGTCTACAACAAGAGAATGCTAGAACAGAGAAGTTAAAAGAAAGCTGAACTGAATTTTCGAAAAAGGTTGTACGAGGCTCATTTGATTGTTTAGTACTTCAATGCAACTTTTTCACAGCACTACACAACCAGGACTAAGCAGAAGAAAAGCGAAATAGAGTTTAATAGGACAAAAAACGGTAAAAAATGACATTATATTAAAATGAAAGACTGTAAACTCATCCACAGGAAAAATAAGAATAACAAAAAAACCTTTCCTTTGTCTTCTCTCATAAAAATCCTGACCTCACCTTTTCATCTTAATAACAAATTTAAGCAAATGACTCAACTATGGTTTGTTTCAAATTGTGTTACTCTGAGGAGGATCTTTGCCTTAGACCTGAAAGATGCATATGCGATTTTTAACACATTTCGAGAAAGCGCGACACTAGTCCAGCTCTCAAATGCCACTGTTCTGTTTGAAGACAGTTGGTGACACCTCCACCTTGACTAGCAGAGATTGCAGCCAGTACATTTGAAAAAGCCCTTCATCTCTCCTGTAAAAGGTGCCATAAGCATACTGGGTACACCATTATTTCCAGTCTTGGAGGACGCAGATACACTTGACCACAGTTCCAATGAAGCTGCTGGGTACACCATTATTTCCAGTCTTGGAGGAACCGGATACACTTGACCACAGTTCAATGAAACTGCCCCAGACCTTGCAAGACTCCTCGAGGAGGGGCAGCAGAGCTGCCTGCCAGGGAATTGCCACCACTGCTCTTCAGCATGGGGGAGCTGCCTGACTCCACTTCACAGCCAGGTCTGGGACACCCCTGAGTTGGAAGGACTCAGCCGTCATCACCTGAAAAATCACTTGTGGAGTAAGAAGGTTCACAGATACCAATCAGGAAACCTTTTGCACCAAAACTCCCTTTTCTATAAACTTCACATCTTCAAGAGAAGCATAGAGTTACAGAAATGACAGTCTACACACAAGGGCATAAGCAAGGTTCACCTGCAGTCATCAAAATCACTGTTCATCCCACCTTAATACATAAGGCTTATCGCCACTTAAGCAGCAAATGCTTCACACAGTTTTCAAACTGAAGCAGAGACACTGAGTGCTTCCTATTGAAGGGGCATCTTCAAGCCTCCCCCTCCCACCTACTACCACCTAACTGCTGGGACCACACGATCTTTTAAAACAGCTGGACTGATGGTGAAATAAGCAACTTAATTCAGCAGAAAGTTTCTGAAAATAGTTTCTGAAACAACAACAAAACCAGACTTCCTCTTCTTGCAGGGCCAGGGAGGAAAAAAAAAAAGAGGGAAAAGTATTCAAGGATGTTCATCTCCAGCAGATGCATTCTCCTAGCAAGAGCCCAAAGTCTTCAGCACTGCCATTATTTAACCTTTTGAGAACCAAAAGTGAGGATACACATCCACAGATTGCAAAGCACCACCAGGATGAAGCACAGTTGCCTACTGAGCATTTGACACATGACGGAAACGAGCTTCATCCCTTCTGTGGCAATTTGGCATTAACTGTGGTGGTTTCTCTCTCTCCCTCCCCCCACCCCTTACATATACCAGAGTTACCAAAAATTTGCAATAAATGCCTAATTTTAAACTAAGCAATATAAGACAAGTTTGCACTTTTTCTTTAAATGAATTCATGCAAACAACAGGAATACGGTCCTGTTCCTTTTAATTTCTGAACTTTAAAAAAAGGCAAGAGGAAAAATTATTTAACTAAAGTATCACACCTTCCATACAAGCAATAAACATTTTGCAATTAATACTCTGTATTGTCTTTTGCTTGGATAGGAGTAGTCAGTAGTGCTTAAGCAGTTAATACACTGGAATTAAGGATATAACGAAAACACTTAAAAAAACCCCAACACTATTTAGGACAAAATATGGGTGTTTGAAAACTATACCCTTTACTGGTTAGGAGCCTGAATATGAACAATTAATCAGGAGGCATTGAACCTGAAAACTGTGTCTGTTCCCATAAGACCTCTGGCAGCACCATCAGTGCCCCACATTTGAGTGTGCACACATTGACTGCAGCTCAGAAATTCAGTCTGCAAACAAAAGACCCCATCTCTTTACTGAGACCCACGTTTTCCTTCCCTGTCACTGTCAGCTGACCAAAAAATTTTTAATTAAATCATAATTAAGCATCTAGAAGCATTATTTTCCCAGGGGAAAAAAAAAAAAAAGAAAAAAAAAATCCTTTCATTGTGCCCATTCAGCTGTTGATGTCTGTTGAGCCTGCCGAAGAGGGCATCAATTAATGCCAGTTACAGCAGCTTTCATGAAGAGGCTGTTTGTTCAGTAGGAACCGACAGTCTGCAAAGATATGCTGAAATGTAAGCGATCAAACACTCCATGCTCACAACATTAAGACATCATTGGACACAAACATGCAGCCAGCAAGGTGGCATTCCCCATCGGTCATATGGAACTGTAACAAATGAGAGCCTTTTTGCCCTTGCAGTTCCGAAAAACAGCTACATCCTTTTAAATGCAAAACAACAAATTACCAATATAAAAAAAATCCCCGTATGTCTGGTCTTTCTTTTTTTTCCAGATGAAAACTGAGCTTAGGTAACTGAAATAACTGTTGATTACTAATATTTATTCCACAAAGCTTCATGAGAAACCAGAAAAAAAAAAAAAAAGGAAATATATGTTGGCATGTAACCGACATGATTTACAGAACTACATGAATCACTTCTTCCGACCACAATTTTTTTCACTAGATAGACAGTATCTACACTGAAGAGTTAGCTGTGTCTCTATACCAGTACAGTTACATGAGCATATTCTCCCGTCTACAATCATAGGTACAACAGAGTATAAATGTTTTACTGATTCAGATTTTCACAGATGGAAACAAAAATGAACCATGAGAATATAAAATAGTTTTTTCACTGTAATTGTGTATTAACATAGCTACGTCAGCAAAATCAACTGACTAGCTATAGCTCAAATAATTACCCCTGCATAAAACCTAGTGTGTAGACTAGGTCTGGGAGAAAACTTCAGCTCCACGCAGCACTGGTATGCCTACTGAGGAAGGCAATCTGTTACACATGCAGATCACACTGCTGTGCCACAAAGTCAGTGAGGTAACTAGAAAGGCCTGAATAATCTCCAGTGAAGCAATTCAAACATCTCCAGGCACAGTCATCAGCAGGGATGACAACACAAGGCTTCTGACATCGACTCGTTCTCTTTTTTTTTTTGTAATGCTTAATCATCGAGCACCACACAAGCCAGGAAAGATCAGATGATTTATGTGTTTTAGTTTGCTGCTGTGGCAAGCAGTGACCTGGCAGTTACATATCCATGCACATTTATACTATTAAAAATAGTATGGTGCAGTATTAAAAAAAGTTTCCGTGGCATACACTTCAAGTGACTGGATTACTCAAACAGTGAGGTCAGAAACAAATTATTTAGGCCATCCCAAATAAGTACTGATAAACTGTTCATGTTATGTCACCCAATGTCTTCAAAAGATGACACATTGTCTAGGGAGAGTGGAATTCTTCTCTGCAATGGTATACTTCAAGCTCCTTCCCACAACTGGTGATCCAGCACAACTGTAACACAATCTGACCTTAAATTTATCCGCATGGTTATGCCTAATGAAAACCTGCTGAGTGAAACTGGAAAATCAGTAGCATTTTCCTAGCAAAAAACCCAGTAGGCATTCAACACTACAAGTCTCCAAGTAGAGCTCTAATGAAATGAAATGTACCTCCTGGAATGCATCTGGTTCACAAAATCCATCCATACTTGTCTTTACCAAGATTTCTTCCTGTGAGTGATGTTTTACACAAACTTGGAATTTTCAGGACCAAGTAAGCTTGATTTCTCATTTATAGTTCTCCTAAGTCCTTCAGTGGCCAATAACACCCTATGTTCTCATGAAAATCCAAGAAGACAGAAACAAGGCAAAGCAACAACTTAAAATTAACTTCTATCCCTAGTATACCTTTCTATACTAGACTTAAATCTGTACAATGATACTGCATCCCACAAAAACAGAAAGACTAAGTCCATCTTAAACACAGCAGAGAGTATACAAATAATTTATGAAAACAAATTTTGCATATACTTTGCCCTGTAAAAATAGCCATACCAGGAAAGGAGTATTTTACTACCAAAGTAATGTACTAATTGCTCACAGATAGAAGTAGGTCACAGAGTATTCATGAAAGCAAATGCCAGTGACTCAGTGTAGAAGAAAGAAGAAAAGGAAGAAAACCAGTGCAAGGATATGATTTATACTGTGCAAATAGCTATGAGCTAATATTGTGAAAAGGAACAATTTCACAACGAAGATTTGTTTAATTCACCCTGGTGTGTCAATAATGAAGCATCATATAAAATGACTACTAAAGCAACATCCACTGTAGAGACAAAAAAGCAAGCAGTGATACCTCTAGTTAACATTTTAATTTTGACTGTCCACAGCTATGGAAGCCTACAACCTACCTGACGCAACAACAGCAGCAATAGCTTGAAGTGCCAGACCTAGCAGTGCTGCTGGCAGTAAGAACAGATCAAGACACCAAGTTCTAGCTTCTGGACTCATACAACGACTTGAGAACTCCAGGTTTTCAGTGTCCCAAGGTAGGATTTTGTTGTTGGTAGTTCTGGTTTTTTTTGCTTTGAGGTTTGTTTGTCAATTCTCTTGGAAGTTCATGTTTCAAGCCCTGTTCCGGCAATAGAGAGATTTAACAAGAACCCTAACCATCTAAAAATGACAAAAACTAACTTATATCCATGAACACTTCTGCATTAGAAAAGAAAATGTTATAATTTATACAGCAGTAATGAATTCCAAATAAAAAGGAATGCTGGCTTGGATGCACACAACAAAGTTAACAGTGCAATTCAGTGTACAGACTTTCTTCTTTACACATTGAAGAATCCTACTATTACACAGCTAAAACAAATCTCAAGACCTCATAATCCTATGAGAACAGATAGGTTTGGCATTTTAACTTCAGTTAAAGTTCCACTTTGGAGCAGCAGTGTCTGGGACAGCAGAGACACAATAGTGAAAAGAGTAAATCCAAAAGGGAATCTATGTCCAAGTTGTCAGCAAAACTCAGCTTTCCAAATAATCATTACAAATGACCTCAAACAGACTATGTTCAGCTTGAAAGCCAAATGTAGGCATACATCTGAAAAAATGTCAGCAAAAGCCATTTCCCCAAACGTCTTGAATATAAAAGAGTAGAGACATCCCTTGGTATTATCCTTTCTTCAAATCATAACCTTAAGAAAAATCTGTGCAGGCAATGGTAGCAGAGAGTCAGAAGAGCTGGACAACTAGTTTGATGTACATATGGGTGTGTGACCAATTAAAAAGTGACTATTTTCTCAGTGTAGCTTAAATTGATTACGGAGCTCTGACTTGTTTTTACGGGGATGTGTAATCTCTTGCCTCATTGTGATTAGCGTAAATTTAGCCGATACAGGAAAGTAATGACAATGACACCTTTGAAAGTGACCAATAAAAAAACTCCAAGACTCTAATTGGTAAACTGACATTCTACAATCCAATTTCCTCCCACAATTTGGTAAAATAGCAGTGTAATCTGATCATCTCTTCCTTCCAAAGTGTTGCATTAGATTTCACACAATTGTGGAGACTTGTTTACTGACTGACAGAGATTCTTTATTTCTTCATATTCTTCAGAGAAATGGCATACTTTGCTCTCTTTAATTTTTCTTTTTTTGATTTTTTTTCACAGTAAACAAACTCAAGACACAAGAACGGCAGCTTCACACCTGTTTAACATAGGTGAGATACAGTATCATTCTGCAAAAATATGCTAAACTCACAAGAGTTTCTGTAAGACTGAAGCTGGAATGAACATTACATTACTGATACTCATAGGTTTCAGAGACACTGAAACAACACCCATTCAGAGCTCTAAAAACAAGTTATGGTAATCATTCCAGAAAATAATACTCTGCTTTTAAATTCTGACTATTCAGTATGTTAAATTAGTCATATCTTTAAAAGAGAGAACGTAGTCACTGTCTCTAAAGGACAAATTCTGGTCTTTCTATTCACTAATGTCTCCCTTTATCATTGTAGAAAAGTAGGTGGAGATGGGAATCATGCTGGACCGTGATATAAAGTTACACATCACATTCTTTACAAGTCCAGTTTTCAAAGTCCAAAGGCCTGTAGCTATATCACCCTGTGCTGCGATTTTGTCGCATCTCAGGCTGCTCGGCATTAGGCTAACTAGCTGCTGCAGGAAACGATGATGATCTCTGAGTCAGATCTGAGCACACACCCCAGTATGGTGCTGCAGGGCACAGTGCTGTTTTGCAGATGAATCCGGGCTGCCAACCACATGAGATCATTAGAGATCGCTGCTTTCGGTAAGCGCAAGGGTAGTCAAGCACACACTTGTCAAAAAACCTACTGAACATTCAGAAACCCAGATGAAATACAGGTTTTTCTTCAGTCCTGGGTTGCTCTTCAAGATCTCAATGAGTAATTAAAGAAAAAGTTTAATCATTTTGACAGTATATTTGTGTTAGGCAAACCCCTGGTTACCTTAAACTTTTCTCTACCAACGCTTAATTTAAAACCAACATGTCTTCTGATGGAATCAAGCTACTGAAAACTACTGAAACTAACAAAAATAGTTACAAACTATGTATGCACAATTCTGTCACTCAAGAGAAGTTATCATCACTGACAATAAACTGCAATGAGGATGTTTTGAGATTAAATATAGCAATACATAATTATCCAGTTTAACAAATCAAATTCTTATCAAACCACAGGCCAAGTATAAAAAGTAGGTAAATTATACTGATAACGTCTTCAGAAGGTTATCACTACTGAGTTTGCAGAGAGAAGCATGGAAGTTCACCGATGTTGTTGAGGCCAACAAGCACTGTGCACCAAAGTACAGATCAGAAGTCAGACGTTCACATTCAAGCAACTAAATCATACCCTCAAGATACATACAAATATTTTCAGTAGAAAAAGTACTCAGTATAGTTCAATATTGTAATTTTATAAATTCAGTGTACTGGTAGAAGGGAAGGAAAAAAAAAAAAACAAACCACAATAAGCCTTAAGCAAAACTAGTGTTTTAGAGTGTCACAGTAAGGTCCCTTCCAGCTTACTTCAAACAAATCCAATCAATTGAAATTAATCACACATTAGGCACCTGCTTGAAAATCTCACTAACCACTAAACTCACCAAGTACACTAACGTTGTTGCACATTTTCCATTCCAATACAAAAATGCAGTAAATACATGAAAAAAACAATCTGCAGCTTTTATTTTCCACTGATCTTTTTTTCTTCTAGAAGGACATATGAAACCAGAAAATTGTAGGTACTCCTATATATGTCCCCACAGCCACATGGTATTCCTTCCAGTCAAAAAAAAAAAAAACAAAAACACAACTATGTCACCACGGGTAGATACAACAGTGCTTTTTGGTTGAAGTCATCTTTGGAATAAATGATAATTTATTTCAGGTGCGCTTACTCTAGATTTTATCGAAAATTAAGTAATGACTGAATTTTTTTGTTGTTCAAAACCATACAATGATTTAAGACTGTAGCTTTCCTCCTTTAGGCTGCAATGGAGTTGATTTGGAGAAACTCTGGAAAACTGGAAGAGGCCAGCTTTATTCCAAGACTTCTAAAAAAAAAAAAAAACCTATTTTGAGGGAACAACAGTCACAAATGAGAAAATCTCACATTTTCTGCTCTCAAGAACAAAACCACTTGGTCCAACATGCAAGAGTCCCATGGTAAGAAGCATTATTACTCCACATCTATGCAATAGTGCTACGAGTACTCATCGTTCTAGGCATCATATGAACACAACAAATGACAGTCTCTGCTGGAAAAAGCTTACACAGTCCAAAAGCCCCAGCATAACACATAGATGAGACAAACACTTCTGCAGGTTAGAATAGGGTGTGGATGAAGTAAGGTGACAGAAAAGGGTGTGCTACAATTTTTGGCCATCAAGAAGAGTAATCACCTTAGTACTCATCCGGCCCATTAGCTAATTTAAGGTTTCTATTTGCATCACAGCAGAAGTATGCTTGAAGAAGTGATGTGCAGAAAGGATAAAAACACCATTTCTGCAGTCTTCACTTTTGTTTGGACAATGTGAGCACCATTCTCAGAGGATTCAAGAAAAAGAAAAACATAAGACTGGTCCAAAATCCACTGCAGTCACCCCATAGTCACAGATTTTGGTTGTGCAGCATTATGTGCACTGCTACTGTGCCTCCAAAAAGGCCACGGCATAAAACAGAACACTGAGCCAGTTCTCAAATTCTAATCCCTCCTCTGACACTAGCAATGTCTGTAACTAAAAAAAAAAGCTTTTTAATATGGGCTTTTCCATAACATAGGATAATTATACTGACTTTCATAATTTTTTATTTCCTGTTGCATGCATGTTTAATATACATAATTCTATTAGAATTGCAACATCTTTGTGTAAAAAAAAAAATGCTTAAAATGTAACTTCAAACAATCGAAAACTTGTTAGATATTCTAATATTCAACATCCATATGCTACCCTCATACTAAAACTATGTTCAGCAAGGTTTCATTTCATTAAGGTGCTGGATTTCTAGAATGCACATATGATGTTCGAACTCATGCACCCCGGTCTTCTGATTGTCCGTACTGCATGCACTTTAATTAATTCCTGTACCGTGTTTTGGAATGATCCAACTGCTTACCTACATAATGCAACCTGGGAGCAGCTCTATGGACCATTTCTTAGTGTCTGTATAAACAAGACCAATGAGACACTTCTGCCTCCCATTGTACTACGGTCCTTCAACAGCACTTCAGACAGACATGTTCCTTCATACAACTCCCACACATTTCCACCTCTTCAGACAGTCTGGCCCACCCAAGAGAGAAAAGCAGCACGACTCCCTACATCCATGTCCTTACACATGCCCAACACTCCCAGAGGGACCTGGGCCAAGCACTCTCAGCACTGACAGAAGCTACACGGTGTTGCTGGCCCACAGGCCATCCTCCTGTGGCAGGTGCCTTTCAGAAAACACAACGTTATTGTTGCCTTGGTACAACTTGAAGGTAAAATTCATTTTTCCACACTGACTGAGGCAAAACACACAGACAGTCCTCTGGACCTCTCTTCAGACTGTTTTCTTCTACTAATATCCATCTGTTGACCCTTGGACTGGATTTAGACAGTCACAGTCCCAAAGAACATACAGAACATTTTTTTATGTTTATAAAAAGACTGACCCTATGTCTCCGAGGTCATTACTAAGGTTAGTGGGACAGCCAACAGCATCAGCAATAAATTAGCAGTGGTAAAACACTGCTCGCTTAAGGAACAACAAGAATCAAAAGAAAGCTGGTCAGAATAGTGTCAAATCTTTCAGATTTTCTCAAACTTGTAAATGATTAAACACACACATTACCTTGACTGGGAGGGATAAATTACTAAATCTCAAACACTATTACTCTGTGTCTTGTTTCCTGTAGACTGTCAGAGCAGGTGATCCTACTGGTTTCTTCTTGCCTTGTAATTTATGAATCAGAAGAAGGAAACACATGATGGTTAAAAGGTATTAATTTATAGATAATGCTGAATGCTTAGGTCAGATCTACACAAACAATCAGCATATTTAATAAAATAACCTAGCATATTCATACACTCCAGTATGTTTTCTATTTCCTTTGAAAAATTTCCTTTACAGAAAAGGAAAAAAAATCAAAGTCTGCTGTTCTAAGATTTGAGGAAGATACATAAGAAAACATGTGAAGTAATTTAATTTTCAAACTTGAAAAAAAAATAGGAAGATGTTTCATTTTTTGGTTTTGAAATTTTTTCCACCAACAGAAATCAAACCCCTGAAAAAGACAGTGATATTTTTACATTTGGCAAGACAGAACAGCACATGTGAGACACAACCAAGTAGGAATGAAAAAACTAGATAGAAGTGTATTTCCCAACAGAGCTCATGTTCTCTCATTAGTCATAGGTCACAGATGGGGAGCAGATGCCTCCAAACACAACAGTTCCATCATCAAAACATGGCAGAAGGGCCACAGAAGGAGCCAAATCACCAAGCCTCAGGTAAGAAAAAAAAATAAAATACAAGCTTACTTACAAAATGTGTTATGTATTTTCTTTGTCTACTATGTGCGAGAAGCAAAAGGAAGATATTCTGGTAAAACTTGATGGTACAGTGAACTGACATAATCATCCTTTTGCGTGGGGTGTTAGTAGACAAGGTGAATAGAGCATATTGGACTTGTCTGACTGCCTTTGCTTCTACTGTTACTGCACTTATGGAAATTCCCTTGACATAACCAGTGTAAGAACAAGCCAGACAGGCCTAGACTCACTGAAAAAGCAAATCTGTAAAACAAATGTACACCATCTACTTTTAACTAGTTAACTCCAAGAGAGTTAACAGTATTATCACACAGGATATTAGTTAATTATGACTTCTCATTGAATAACATTGTCATTCATATGAATGAGTTAGCGTTCAAGCATCCTCCTTTCAGTTTCTGTAAAAGGAAATTTTAAAAGTCCCGTGTTGATTTACATTATGAAAACTGCCCTGACAACAAATTCTAGTAAACACCAAGAACAAATTTCCAGAAAATTCCAGCAGCTCACCCAAGACATGATAATACCAATTGCCCAAAGAGCATTTTAAGCATAAGAAGAATTTCAATTAGAAGCTGATTCATTATACTTAGATTTACCAAAGGAAGCTCAGCTAATTCCAAGTACTGTACCCATCTTCCTTACAACAGCTTTAGGATTTAAAACTGATGCATAAAAGCATCATATTTAAATGTAGTTCAAGAACCATAGTAAAGGTTTCTTACAGAAATCCACCTCTGATGAATAGCTTTAATAAAACAAACAAAAAAAAATTATACTAATTCCTCTCTCCCGGGTACACATGAAAAAAAGTAAAGGGTCAAAAAAGCACTGCAAGTTGTTCCACACATGCAAATCTATCTCTAGTGAGAGGTGGGATTCTGTTCAGAAGCCTGTGCCAAATCTCATACAGGATGGAGGCCCAGCAGCCCAGAGAAGGAAGACTGACTATGCAGTGTTCCCAAATGCATGCAAGGAAACAGCTGGGGGAAATAAAGAAAAGTCTACTCCACTACTGTTTCAGTTATGAACGTCTTGAGAGCTACTTAAAACAATCACAGATAACAAGTACCAGCATTCAATCAAAGCAACTTTTCATTTATTAGCTCTCTCAAGCTGAGCTTCAAACAAAACCAATATCCATAGAATCACCTCAAAAAAACCCAAAATATTACTATAATTTTCCCTATTTCTTGAGGGCAAAAAGAGATAGATGTAATGTTATTTGACACTGTAAATGCTGCATTAGTTTGAATCTTGATTTAAAAATCAAAGAAATAAACCAGCTTCTTCCAGTGGTGGAACAGAGCTGAGAGTCTTGTTCAATTTGGGAAGACAAGCCACATGACCCAGAACCAAGATTATAAATGGCTGCACTTCGGGAATTTTCAAAAGCTATGGTGCAAATACACACTCTAAACAGTATAAATACTCTCATAGTTGGAAAAAGTGTCTACCCTATTTATGCCTAGATGTGCCTTTGAATAAAGCACAAGTAAGAACAGTAAATTTTTTCAACTGTTGAACTGATCTCATAGTAACAATCCCATTCAGCTTCTCAACAAGCATTATTTTACAGCTACTGCTTGAGTATTTATGTAAACAAATGTCTGTGTGTTTATTTACAGTCTGTACGGGTGTATACATATATACTCATACATATAAAAATAAACAAAAGATATTGATAAGGTTTCCTCTCCAATCTTGCAATAGATAAGTTTATATTCATACAAATCCCCTGAAAACAAAAAATAGGAATTCTGTCACACACATAAAAAAAACGTTCAGACTGATGTATTCCCTTATCAGTACACACAAAAGAATCAGAGCTTGTTTTACAATCGCTCTATTGCTTTGCGAGAAACCATGTCTTTTAAACTCTGCAATACAATACTATAATCAAGCACTAAGAGGACTGAGGGTATATACATTTTTATTAAACTAAATTATTTCAACATGTAACACTTTGCATTATTATTTGTTTCAGCAAATTAAGCAGCATTAGGAATGGTATTTCTTCAGTAATCAACACCTTTGACTTTACACAGGACTACCTTAGTCTACCCACCATTAATGCATATTTTTTTAAATTGCTTACATGAACTAACGTTTTTTAAAATGAAACCAAATATACGTATCCTTGATTTCCACAATTTACCTAGACATTCATAACTAAGTTTTAAACCAGTCTAGTTAGAAAAGACAGACACTTCCATCACATATAAATAGCCGTTTTCCTACCAATAAGCAGTTCCTCATTTGACATAAACTTCAACATTTTTATGATGAAAAAAAATTAAAATTATTCACTAGTGGGTAATCTTTCAACAATTTTTCTTCAACATATGATTTTGCTAGCCTAGGTTGGCTAAAGCCAAACGATAGACATCAAAACCAAGCTATTACATGCTAGATCATCTACATAATTACTGCATATGCAGAAAAAAGAACGGTGGGATAAGGAAATTGCAGCGGTTTTTATTTTCTAATCACCAAACTAAACATGCCAGTATTTCATGGGAATAACAGATTCTACTTACAATAATAATTACAATATTTCAAGAACAATAGAGCATGACAGTTTTCCTTATTTCTAAACAATTATTTACGGAAGACTGTTGCTAATTGAAAGAAAGGGCAAAAATACCGATGTATTTATTCTGGCATGACCTCAGTATTTTTGCACTCATCTGTCAGTGGCAGGAATATCAGTAACACACAGTTCATAGTTCTGAAGTCTCTCTGTTGGGCAGATCAATCCAGAAATTGTTCCGGTTTACAGTACTCCTGAGATATGTTTATCTTTACTGGGAATCAGGCCAAAAGGAGTTTTCTAGTTCACTACTACTGATTTTGGTTTCAGTATTTCTAATAAAACTACAGAACTGACCCACTACGAGACTTAAAGTTGCACTGGAAATGTTGGTTTTTTTAATCTCAGCTTTATTCAAGTGGAAAAGCCTCCTGAAGTAGACCTAACTAATACTAATATGCATCAACAGTATATAGGATATGCACTGTTACAAGAAAGGATTGAAATATCCCAGGCTGTGTGCTTGCTCCTAATAAGAAATAGATGCTGCTACTGGGTAGCAAAATGGATCACACAATAGCCTGAGCTGGAAGGGACACAGCAGGATCAGGGATCCCTGGAAACAGCGAAGGCCAGGTTAGATGGAGCTCTGAGCAGCCTAATGTGGTTGAAGATGTCCCTGCTCCTTGCACAGGTGCTGGACTAGATGACCTTTAAAGGTCTATGATTAGTGCTAAAAAGTACGTGGTCTCAGAAATGAATAGAAAATGCCAAGTAAATTAAGAGTGAGTGATCTCCTTAAGCATCTCTACTAGCGTGCACTTAACGAACATAAAAAATTAAGTCCAGTAATCACACAGAATGTTATGCAGTAGATTTCCACATCAGACGAAATTCAGAGTCCAATACATGGCACTTGCATATTATGCCTAGACACAATTTTATGTTTTACTACTGTATATTCTTGTGAGGAGCTTTAAAATTTTGAAATTACTGTAGCTACCAAAATTGCCAAGGTTCAGAAGCAAAAATCTTCTGAAAGATTCCCAGGAGAAAAAGCCAGGAGCCATCACTGATACCACAGATCTGCTGAATAAGGCTGAATCATATGTAAGTGAACTTTCTGTTTTTCCTCAATTTGGGAAATAAAACTCAACACATATGCATCTGTCCTGGTGCCATTATAGAGTTTCTTCCAGTGAATCTATGACCTCCTAACTAAACCTTCCTCTAATGACATGTAACGTGACATCCTGGTCCAGGTCTAAAGCCTACAGATAAGCTGGCAATATACACAGAAAAACTGCATGCAACACGAAACAGTTTTACACCGTTACTAAATTAGTGAGACACATTTAATAAGCTTCATTTAAAGTGTTCAAGCTAACTCAGTTAGCAGTGTCTTCATATTCTAAACACAGTGGCTCAAAATACTGAATGATTTCATGTCTCATAACTAATCAAATCATTATCACTCATGTTTCCTACTTTTTAAGCCATGCACACTGACACATGTAACGAATTCATGGGGAACCTACCCTGAAATCCACCATTTCCAGCTTTCACGAAGAACTAAGCCCATAAACCACTATGTGCAGCTACACAAGCAGGTACATAGCTTACTACTACCAGAAGTTTGAAGCCTTCTGACAGAAGATGCACCAGAAGAGACAACTATTAACCACTGCATGAGTGAGCTTCTGTGTGCTTAAAAATTAGATTTGAGGAAGACCAGTCAATTTCTAATATAGCCAGAATTGCCATGGCTCTGTAGAACATCAATAGCAGATGTAAGCCAAATTCAAATGGAGTGGGAGGACTGAATCTCCCCAATGTGCCCACATCATGTGAAATGTCCTAACAACTAGAGCTCATGAAGGGACATCTGGACCACTGTCCTTTTGATTCTCTGGGTAAGAAAGACAAAGACTCCTACTGTGTAGCAGCAGACTACAACAGTGAGGGAAAAGAAAATAAACAAACAAACAAACAAAATACAGCATCTTTGAGATGTTCCAGCACTTTCCTAAGCTTCTTTTTCTATTTGCTCTTATTTCAGCTTTTCTCAAGTTTTCTAAAGCAAGATTCTTTGGTCAAATCCTAAAGATTGCAACTTAATTCTAAGAGAATTGGATTTTTTCAGAGTAAAAACTATGCAAAACCCAGGAATATGACCAGATGAGTCCTCACCAGTTTGGCCAAAGCCAAGCAACAATGATGCCTCAC
Organism: Ardeotis arabs; assembly: GCA_011801015.1. Classification (NCBI taxonomy): domain Eukaryota; kingdom Metazoa; phylum Chordata; class Aves; order Otidiformes; family Otididae; genus Ardeotis; species Ardeotis arabs. Next base: position 156,105 of record JAAGAY010132515.1, read on the forward strand.
TGGAGAAAACTGATCATTGGCAATATTCAGATTGTAAGCAGAACTTGAAATACGTTAATTGCTTGAACAAAAAGATTGGCCAAATAAACCAACCAGAATAAAAACACCACATTCAGTCTGAGGCTGAAACTGTAACACTACTCCCTCAAACACACAGCCCTTACTGAGAATGAAAGGAAATACAATTACCAAGATACATTAACACTTCACTATGTAACACAGAAAGCAGTGGGATCATTAGTCCAACAGATTAACTTCTAACAAAACATATTCAAGGAACACGTGTTTTGAAAGCACAGATAGCCTGCACAGACCTATCCCTCTCTCTTGGGATAACGATTTTCCTTCTAAACTTACCTAACATCTATTAGGATAACAGTTCCCTCCCGCATGTAGGAATTCAGGTGAATGAAGAGAGTTGAAAGTAAGGAAGAGGTAAAGCTCTTCTAATGACCACGCTCTGAAACATACATTAAAAACGACACAAATATAGCAAGAATAAATCCTTTTTTTTAGCTTTTAACTGACGTTTACTCCTATGTAACAAAAGTAAAATAACTCAAGTTGGAGCACCAACAGATTCAGTTGGCATCAACACATTTATATTTCATTTCTGTGGCTGCTTTTATGTTAATAAGTGTGCTTGCATTTCTAATGTCACCAACTGGATTGCTTTTAATGTCTATTATTAAATAAAACAAACCATTTACAGTACACTTACACATAATACTGCATTGACAAAGGAAAAAAACAAGAAGCAAAAACCAGAGTTTACACTGTAACTTTAAAATCATTGCATCTACTCAAACTACAGGAAGCATGCTGCCCCGGAAACTAATAAAACTACAACAAAGTTTGACAACTCTATCCTCTGAGTTTCCAAAAAAGTTATTATTTTCCTTTGTTTTTAACATTTCAGAAATGGTTACAAACTGTCAGAATGTATGAATTATTACTTGATGACTGATGAATGTTTTAATCCCGTATTGGGAAAGTCTCAATGACCACTTCAGTGGCCGTAGACAAATAACACAATTTCAACATGAACCATCCAGGAGTCTACTTTGGCTGGGAAGCAAGTGGGCAAGCATTCATAATTCCATGCCTTTGGAAAAAGAAAAAAAAAAATAAACCAATTCTGACTCAAAGGAAGAACGATTGTAATAACACTGCAACTATCACAAAGAACCAAGAGAAAAGAACAAACACAAAACCCGCAAATCACTGGTTTGTTGGTTTTGTAGAAGATACACAGAGATCAGAAACAGAAGACAAAGTGTCAGAAGAGAACTAAATACAGAGCATAAAATGAAGCAGAAAGTATTTAGTGATTTTTGTGTGTGTGCACATCTATCCATAGGTAAATCTATGCATCAGTCTAAATAAATAAATGTACACACATACACAGAGACCCTCTCTCTCTAGTTCTCTACTCTAGACAATGCCACTTCAGGCAGGAACCTGAAGTTAATACTATGAAGGTTCAACACACCTACAGCAATAGAGAAAGAAGTTAACACGTGGTGGTAAACATGTTTCTTCTCTTTAAAAGCACATGGTGTAATCCACACCATTTATAGGCTCAGTGATCTGAATACCAAATGCCTCCAATTTATAATTGAAGACAATTTTTCTACCCGCCAGTCCTGAAAACCCACTCCATGACTTGAAAGTCAGGCTGGGATATTTCTTGCTCAGGTATCACTTCCAGAGAGAGCTGCTGCAACTAAATTCAGCTAAGTCTATTATTGGAAAACAGAAGTTAAAAAATCTTAATGAAAGACTTCAGTCAGCAAGTAAGACCGTAAACTAAGTTTTATGTCCATTTTATAACTTAGCTGCCAGGCTCAACACTGCAACCTAAAGGAGAATAGACTGTCTTTTCATTCTTGACTTCTTAGAACCTCAGCAAAGAGAAATAAATGCCTACATCAAGTAAACCTGTACAAAGAAACAAAATTCTTAGTACTAGCAGACAATTCTCATCATCCCAAGTGTCAAGAAAACAGGATAGTGCTCACAGACAGCCTAGCAGGACACAAGGATCCTGGTAGTATAAGTAATTGAACAGGCAAAATGAACATACCTAAGAGGCAAAAATGCTCAAAGTATAAAATTAATGCTCTCACACTGGCAAGGGGTCCCAAAGCCAACTGTGGATACAACCAGAAAGAACAATCAATGTCCCTTGTAAAGTTTTCATTACACAACAAGGCTCATCATTAGCTGGACAGGAGTTTCATAGTCAGTGTTACTATTAAGAAAAAAAAAAAACTCTCTTTGAATCAGTGGACCCAAAAGTTTCACTTAAGCAGTCAGAAGATTCAGATCACAGGAACTAGACTCCCTTCAAGCCTACTCATAGCCTATTCCTTGGACCTCTAAAATGCCTGCAAAGCTATACAAAACATGTGCAGCTACCACTACCCAGCAGCACTCTTTTAGAAGGGAAGGCATCCCGTGGCAAGTAAGGAGCTATCGCTCCAGTCTTGTCATGTACCAGCTGGGTCTACAGCCGACTGTGAGCCTGTGACGATAGTCCAGATAAGATACACCTCAGAATATGCAGACCCAGCTGGTACCTTAATTAACCTAAGTCAATTTCTGCAGCAGAACTAGGAGAATCTGTGCTGTCCATATTATTTTTATTTCTTCTGACAGTTTTTATCACTCTAGGATCTCTCATTTATATTAGAAGATGAATTATGAGTATAGGGATGCAGGGGACAGGTCCACCTTTAAGAAGAGAGCTGAAAAAGTCAGCGTTCCCCCCTGGAGATGGCAACACAGCAGATGCTGAGCTCCCCATCCAGAAGAGAGCACCAGCCAGCTACAGGAGGGTACTGGGCCCAGTAAGCAGCCTTGAAACTCCACTTCTGGCTTTTCAGTTTCACAATGCTGTGAGATACTGATTTTGCTACAGAAAGGGCATTAAATACTGAATATCTCTGCAATACATAAAACATAACTGTATATATGGCATGTACTGTTCACCGATATGCCATATATGTGATGTGCTGAGACAGTATTTAATGCTGCTTTTAAAATTCTTTCAAATATTTCAACAAACCCAGTACAGTATTAAATGTGTTTGAAAAGCAGGAAGGCATCCAAATGCTAAAAAAAACCCAAACAAGGGCTTTTCGTGAAGTCTATCAAATCTCTCTCCTTGATCTGTCATGCAGCCATACACTTTATAAAAGGTATTTTCAGGTCTTCATATAGTGCAAACCTACTTGAGTAAAAAAAGGGAAAACGACTTGAAAAAGCCCTAGCATGTTCCCCTCTTTAAATACAGATACATTCGCAGCAGAAAAATGCATAAGGCCTATTTAGACACTCGGTCAATGCTACGTAAGAGTAAAAAAATTGTTTACGAGAGAGGGATAATAATTAATTATAAAATAACTCATCACGTACAGCTACCTCGAGTCAGACACATAAAGAATACATATAGAATACATATGGACTGAATAAACAGTCTTACACTGACGTGAAATAGGCAACTCGATTTTCCTATTTTAACTTTCTACCATTCAACAAAGACATTTTTTCATTTTGAAGATGATCAGTACATAAATAATACTTAAGGCTTAGGAACGGCCAGCTCTGGTAAGCCTCTATCCTGCTTGCTTTGTGCCAGTTTTTCAGACAGCAGGAGACGGAACATTTCACACACATTTTCCAAAGATAATACATAAGCTAATACCCAGGGTAGTTTCACAGACAGTGTAACACCACAGCTGGTATGTCTCAAAATGGCATACCGGGTACTAGTGAACAAAGTTACAAACTTCCATAAACTTTTGCTACTCCTTGTGACACAGGCACATACGTAACTACTAGGGATATCACGGCATAAAAAATGACCAAGATGTGAAAGCTTGTCAGTCTTCTGTCCATTGACGGCACAACCCTTTAACTTCTACTTTGCATTTACTATTTCCAAAACTTTTTCCCTTCTGACAATAATCAAAATGCCACAAAAATAAAAAGGCCATTCCTGGCCTGTCTAAAAAGGTAGTTACACCAACCTGTCTCCTTAAAAACACCCAACAAAGTAGGCTATCCTGAGTTGTCCATATAAAGTA
>JAAGAY010132516.1:0-40473 GCA_011801015.1 Ardeotis arabs
GCACTTGGCCCAAAACAAGAATGACGCCAGGTCCAGGAGATCTCTGAGCAAGACTTCAGCCCAGGTTAGCGCTTTTATTTTTACTATTAAATATGACTAATCTCCAGTGCCTCCAACCGAGAAGCGAGTGTCCTAGCCAAGGGTTTTAATAATTCCCAAAGGGTTTCTGCAGTTGATCCAGGCTGGCTAATAAGCCTATAGCTTGTGCACAAGCTTTTAAACATCTGCTGCTGGTGCACCATTTTAGCCCTTTGAGTTTGGCCTTATATGTGCTATTTTTGGCTTGTGCTAGTGACTGACATGTTGTCCTGCTGACTGTGTTATTTCACGTCCTGGAAACACTGCAGGCTCTGAGCTACAGAACTCTCCATTCCGGAAAAACACACGTTTTCTGTAAATCTCTGTAGTCTGAGCGTGGCACCCAGCAATGACAAGAAGGGAGAGAAATTAGATGATAATAGCTAAACCAGTAGTGTGATGGACAGAATTTGATCAGGTGGAATCTCAAATACTGATAGAGAAGAGGAGTATTTATAGATATGGGCTGCTCCAACCCTGTTTAAAAATACTGGCAGAAGTTCGAGGGAGAACTCAGATTACTGTATAGGATGGAAGTGGCCAACCCACAGCGTAACATTTGCAATTCTCTGGAAATCTTTGGGATTTCAAGCAGCTTGGGGCAAAGTATACTTCACACACATGGTGCCTGCCATGTGTTCAGCCCTCTATGCTTGGGAGACCAACTGCCAGGATTTGCATAGCACATGAGAGTATGTGTTTGGATAAAGCATTACTGGAAAGGGGACTTAGGCGAACTTCTCATTGCTGAGGTCACCCGAAAAATTTCCACACATGGCTCCAACACTGTAGTTGTTTTACAACTCAAGCCCAAATGATGCCACTATAGAATTTTTAACCTTTGTGATTGTCCCTTCATTTCCAGAGACAAAGGATTTTTTTTCTGTACTTTACTAGCTCAAAATTTGTGCTTCAATGAGTACAAATACCTATTGCATCTATTTCAGGTTCCCATGCAGATGACTCCAGCCTAGAGCACACAACACCTGCAGCAATAGTGCACAGGTTGTGCCTCAGTATTTATCACCAGATAGCCCCCATTTCCTCAGGGCAATAAAGCGCTCACAGTGTTGGAAGGACAGTTGAGTTTGACACAGGTTTCATTGATTCAGCGGATAATAATCCTTCCTCTGGCAAAGCGAATAGTCTTGGCAGTGCCCAAAATGTCTCTGTGAGTGCTGAGGAGGTGCCAGCTGCTGACATGGTGGGAGATTGAATTCAACCCAGGGAAGGGGGGAGGATCAATTTTGGTGGCTGCAAAACAGTAAGGGGTGAAAGGAGAAGGGCAGGAACATCCATCCAGTTATGTGGGTTTTCCCTGAGATGACCCCTATGGATACATTTATTCTGATTTCTCTGAATTTAGCATTTGTTTGTTGGATTTTCCTTTTTTTTTTTTTACTATTTGCTTCTTGCTGAGCTTCTGAAGGTTCCCGAGATCGTTTTGTCTGCATATCCATATATCTACATATCTGCCTCTAACCTGCCCCCAAACTATTGAAACTGTGGGTCAAATTCTGCCAGCCTTCAGCTGAAGCCAAATTTCAGCTGAAGGAAAAGCTGAACCATGGATTTAATCTTTATTAGACCACTAGGTAATGTGCTCAGAAAACAGACACAGATAGATCGGACCAGAGTTCAAACCTCTCAAAATACTACAAAATTCAACCGCTAAACACACCATTGTAGAAAGCCAAGCTTCACTTCATTACGTGACTTTATTTAAAAATGCAAATGGCTGCATCCCTGCCATCCATCCAACCCGCCAGTGAAGATGAGTTTGAGGAGTTGCAGCAGATAGCACACAACAGCGCTTCCGTTACTACTTCTTATGCTTCAGCAGAAAACTTCAAAATGAAGCCTGAAGATTTAATGTATCAGTGAACACGGATTTTGCCTTTCACTGAAGGTACAGAAGAAGCAATAAACACTTCCATAAACTCGGAGGAGAGTCCTTGCCCAGTTATGTTTGCAGACACTGTCTCCCAGGATGATTAACGCACAGCAGTAATGGGTCTGCATTCGAGCACAACGCTGCTGGAGTTAATATCCAGATCCTTCCCTGTTTGGGAAAGGCATTTTCTAGGTGTTTGAAAATGGGCTGGTTAATCATCAAAACTGGAGTCATTCAAGCGAGAGGTACTTCAGAGATGAGCCAGCAGAAAGAAAAAAGGCTGCTATGTTTCCTGAAGGTGACAGATCTGACATTTTGTTTTTCTGGAAGACAGAGGTGCTTCATCTGGGTTGGCATCAGAGAGTATGGTCAGGGTGTGGGATTGCATAGACTTTATTTTATTGATACTACACACAGGCATAAAGTTTGGGGTTTTTTAAAATTACATTTCTTTTTTAACAGTCACATTTTGCAAGATACTATTTATGGAGAATAAGAAACATTGCATGATCAACAGTGGCTCATGTCTTTAAATATTAACCAGAGTTCTTGCACCAACAGTGTGAATGAAGATGATCAATATCTCTTATTATACCCAGTTTGAATCTTCCACGCTTGGCTTGGCTTTCTGACAGCGAGAGTGTTGTGCCAACACCTTTTCCTTTCAACCTTTGGTACTAAAACTACAAGAAACAAATTTATGTCAAAGAGCTTTGGCTTGGTGGAGGTCTGACATTAGTTAAGGTTTGTGAAATGCTGAGAAGATGTAGAACCCTTCAGAAATGCCTCTTGTTCTGAACGGTGGTCAGAAGAGGTGGGGGATACACACACAGTGTGCCTGCGTTGCTTGGGGAGGAGGAAAGGTCTGTTGGGTTACAGAGGGGACAGCAAGCAGTGCTGAGGGTACGGCGAATTGAAGAGAAGAGCTCAAGGGTAGCGTGGTTAGACGTTTGGGAAAGCAGAATCGCTGTCAGCCCCCATTCCAGATTTGAATGCATTTATTACAGGTACAAGGCTAACCCTTTCTCTTTTGAACTAACTTTGGTCCATTGCAGTGCACATCCTTCCCCTCTCCTTCCCAAGTGTCTGCTGAGGTCACATCTTCTCCTCTGCTCCCCTGGCCTCCACGTTTCAGGGATGAACACACTTCATTACTTATCTGTACAGTGCTCAGCACGCACCGAGTGTTTCCTCCATGACTGGGAGCATCACTGTAATGGAGTGTGACAATGACACTGCCAATTTTGGCATAGAAAGCTACCTAAAAGAGTGTCCACACCATGCATGCAGAGAAGCTTAGGCTGTGCCCACGCAACAAAGCCAGCTCAGGAAACCGTAAGCCTGAGCCATTACGGCTTGGGGAGAGACAGGCTGTTTGCTCAGGTGCTGCAGCATATCGACAAGGCTTGGCTGCCGCTTGGCCCATCTCAGCATCTCCATGAGGAGATGGAGACATGGGATCAAGAACTTCCCAGAGCTGCTGGGCCATGTTGTGGTTTGTTTTCCAAATTCAGGATGAAGGGATGGAAATCAAGTGAGTGCCAGGAGACACTGTATGTCCAATATAACACTTAATTTTCAGTATTTTTTCTCTGATACAGTTTCTGGCCTGGTGGAGTTTGGGACCCCAGCCTTTCCCTGCTGCCTCATCTCAGATGCCGTGCAGATGCCATCCAAATTCCTTCCATTACCTGCTTTGGCACCCAAGCTACAGGTTTGCTCTATTGGTGTAGACACCCCAGCTGTAGTTTGGTGATAACAGTGGAATTTCTGTCCTGCACATCATTGCCTGGCTTGTACTTGTCGTGGTCCATGTAGCACCTACAGACAGGGTCGGACAGTTGGCATGTTAGTGAATCCTGCTCTAAGAGCAAAGGTTCAAAAAGAGCAGGTAAGATCTCTTAAGCAGAAAACTTTCACTTGATTAAATCTAAACAAAATCCTTCTTGGTCCTTCCTAAGAGCTAAGTAGCCCTTACTGAAGCTTTTCTTTTTCAGCTTAACTCTTAAGAGGTTTTACATATTCTCCACCCAGGGAATACCTACTAATAAGGTCTAAGCACACTCCTGCAATTTCTTTTAAAGCTAACTAACGCTAACCTATTCCTAAAGGGTTGCTTTTGTGTCAGGACTCCACCTTAATTACTATAACTTTACCCATGCTCCTGGCTTATGTACTACTGTCCTGTCTTCCAGGTTGGCTCCCTATTGGCAGCTGTGGCAGGTTCTGGGGTCTGGGTGAGTGGAGATCATCCATGAGAGAGGGGGAGAAGAGAAAGAGCAAGAAATGATCAAACAAGTTAGCGAATTTCTCCATACAATCTGTCAGTCCCGAAATTTCCACAGAAGGGAATAAAAACAAAGGCAAAACAGAATTGGAACCTAAGGATTTGGTGTCTCCAGGGAAGGATCCAGCTAAGGTACTTTCAGCAAGAAAATGTCCCTTAAAACAGAAATTCAGATGGACTGAGACAATGCAATTGAGCTGACGTAGGCTAACAGGGACGGCTGGAAAAAGTGAGGGGAGCAGTGTTTATGTCCTAACTTTCATTTTCACATTTTTAAAACAAAATATCGCACTTGAGGCATGCCAGTTGCCCAGGTATGTTTTCAAGCTGAAAAGATTTGCCTCTTCATGCTGAGACAGGAATTTTTACCGAAAAATTGACCTAGAACTGATTTTTTTAAAGGGAGAAAACTTTATAATGGTAAATAATCCAAAGCTGAAGAAAACTATTTTTTTGAAATATCCATTTTTACTTGCACTAAACTGATTTTCTCCAGTGCTCTTATTTTCTATTTCTGCCATTAAATCCAAAAGTGAGATTTTTACTGTGCTTCAGCCCTTCAGGCTGTGCCGTTCTGACTCCTCAGCACTCCAAGGGCCTTTGCAAGAATTAAGTGCACAAAAGGACACATTTCTAGGGTGAAGGTTTAATTTGATTTTGGACTGTGTGACTGTGAGTGGATGAAAAAGCAAACAAGAACTTCCTCATGCCTCTATATCGGTTCTGCTAATCGGAGTTCTGAGCGCAAATAAGTTGATTTGCTCGGTTATGGGTGGGAAATGAACTGCAGCAATCCTCCACCCGCCAACTGTCCAGCCAAAAGTAACTGAGCCAGCTAGTAAATGAGAAAACCGGTGATGTCTTGCCGGTCTAGACCAGCCGTATGTTATTTTCCTCCAGAGGTAAGAAGGCAATACCATGAAAGTTCAGATCAGCGAGGACTCCATGGCACCACATTTTTGTTAGAAGAGCTTAACAGTGAACACAAGAGCGTTTCTGGGTTTAGACAGAAGGGTTGCTCACAACTTTGTGGTGTAGTATATTCAATTTATAGTTTGTTGAAGATATATAGAGCTGCAGTGAACTACTTCAGTAACTCAAATACCCCACAGCCTTTCCCTTCTTCTGGGAAGTCCTTTAGGGGTCCTTCTATACTGGACCTGTCCAGTGGGAGCTCCACAATTTCTTTTCTTGGATTGCAGCAACAGATCCCCAGAGGTGTGCTAGCAGCTCTGCAGTGCTGTTCGTAGATAAGGGGACACCCTGAGGCAATCTTTCCCAAAATGGATTTTTGGAAAAATCCCAGCCAACTCCCTCATAACACTCATCTGAAATAGGTTAATACTTCTCTTTTTATATATAGATAGATAGATAGATGGGTTGAGGTGGTCATCCCAGGGGCACATCCGGAGCGGGCCATCCTGCAGCACGGAATGAACGGCACTGCGGAGAGCAGTGCAGAGAGGTAGAGGTGTGACTCCCAAAATGGCATGGTCACATCCATGCATGCCATGCCCCAGCCCACTCTGGGAACCAGCTCAGCCATCACATCACTGGTGATCCCCACCACTGCACCGCTGTCTGGTGCACAGATGCCCTTAGAGAGCAAGCAGCACAGCTAGAAGCACTGCCTAGATCTCCTGATATCTTCTAGTCGTCTTTGTCAGCTAAACTGTACTTCTGTCCTGGGAATACCCCAGTGATGCACAACTTCAGCTGATGAGCTAGGATTAGAAGGACTTTATATAAGGCCTGTTTGATTAAGTGGCTATTATAAAAGAAAAACTTGGTGCTTCCCATTAAGTACTCTCAAGTGCATGTCCTCATTTTACTTATTCTGAGCTCGCATTATGCTTTGGAAGAGGCAGCCTGGCCTTTTTGCCTCATCCAGCTCCGCTTTGCCAGCATTAATAAGATGCTCTGTCTTGCTGAGTTCTAGTGTAAGAAATTCAATGCCTTGATGGAGCCTTTCCTTAAAGGTGTTTCTCCAAAATCACATCATCCTGTAGTTTATGGTGTAAGTTACCCCAGTCCCTACGGACTTTCTGCTGCTTACCAGATCCTTCAGTGCTTCTCCCCCTCTCTCCTTCCAGCAGATCAAAGCCTGTACCGCTCACAAAAGAGTGAAACAGCAGCACTCTCACCTTTTGTCTTTGTTTCTATTACCATGCCAGTGCAGTTTGATTTGCTGTCTTTTGCAGCATCTGTGCTCAGGCTTCAGTGGTTTCCCATAATAGTCCAATATACTTTTCGTGATCCGTGTTCAATTTATATACACACCCCACTTTAATCCTTCTGTCCAGATCAGTTATTTCATACTTTTGTACGTCAAATTGTGTTCACCATCTGTTGGCCCAGTTGCCCTACATAAGCCAAACCCTCTGAATGTATAATTGCAATATTGTTCATTATTTGCTCGCTCCCTTTCCTCCCAATATACATAATGACAGGAAAATTGAAGAAATAATTTAAATCTAATTTAAATTCCCTTCAGGTTTTTTACACTGCACTGATCAAAATAGAAGCTAGGGTCTTCAAAAGAAGAAGCCATCCATCTCAGAAGAGCCTTGCTGCCCTCAGATAGCTATCTGTGAAAACGAGTGAATTTTTGTAGGACTGGAGTATGGTGTACCAGCACGGACTAAGCTGACAGCAAATGCTATCAGCACATCAGCATGCTGTTAAATCGTTGCACAGAAGAATTCCAATCTGGTTAATCAGGATCTGATTTTATACTGCCACTTCCACGAAATAAATGTACCCAAAACATTATTTTCTTCTTGTCTTATCTATTCTGATCTCTATTTCAGCCAGAGCTCATTATTCTAGGACTGTGCATTATACATCGCGCTCCGGCAGTTTTTCAAGCATCTACAGAGAAAATTTGCAAGAACCAACCCTCTTCCCCAGGGATAACTATTCCCTGAGCTTTGATTTAATTTTTCCTACAGTCAGGAGGCCACCCACAGATCTGAATTTCTGCCTGACCTGCTTCATTTCTGCCCCAGCATTAACAGAGAGGGCAGGGCGGGGAATGAGTCCCTGGTAGGACACATAGGTTAGTCCAGGCCTGGGTTTGCACTGCCTTTAGGACTTGTGGTGGGGCAGACACCGCAGCAGAGCCAGGAGAAAGTACCTCTGACAAACATCAGAGGCACACGTGCCAACACAGTGCGTTTCGCCAGCACGTACCTCCTGGAAGAGCAATGTCAAAGGAGATAAATAAGACATGTAATTTCTTGTCAGGCTGTTGCATTTCCCACCGCTCGTTTTAACAATTACACTCTGTGACTTTTTTTTTTTTATTAAACAACTGAAAAGAATAGGTTCTTGTAACGCAGGAAGAAAAATTGCCTGGAGAAATGAAACATACCCAGACTTAATTTTCTCTCTTGCGCTTTTTGAGGTGTTTGCAGCGAATGTGTTTTCAGTACAGCAGCCAATAGTAAGACCTGTGGTTTGGCACTTCTTTGCCACACTCACCTTTTTAGCAGCCAACTTCTTTGCAGCCAAAGCCAGGCAGAATAAAAGGGCCCATCCAAGCCCTGGCTTTGATTTTTGCTGTTAAAAGAGAGGGCACAACGCTCTCCCCCTGAAGTCAGTGGAAAAACTGCCATAGATTACAACAGGAATAGTTAGAATCCCATAACTATTTAATATGCAGCTTTCTCTAAATCTTATTTTTAAAGCAATTAATGAAAGAAGTGATTGCTCCTTACTGAGCGGTGTCCCAGTGAGAATTGTAATCAATGCTTCTTCCGAGTGCTTCTTTGCACTGCTATCTGTACCAATTAGAGGCTTCTTCTGGAGAAAGGTTACGCAAACACAATTTTATTTCTCACTATTAATTATTTTTCAGAGAAGGCCAAGTTTTAAGAGCATGTCTGGACTTACAGCTTCAGTATTGGAGTTGCTCTTTACAAGAGAACAGGCTGGAAAATACACACTCAAGGAGCACACATGCTAAATGCCTCAGCTCTTCTCTTTGCTTTTAAGACCAGAAGGTTGTACGTAAAACACACTCCAGTATTCATGACGACAACTTCAATGCTTTTTTAAACAGCGATGATTCTGAACTCAAGATCAACCTCTTGTAAACAGCTAATAGGATCAATCTGAAATCCTATTTGTTTGCTCAACTGAGGCACCTTTGAAATCAAAATAAAACTCCGAGGAAAAAAAAACAAAACTGTCATTGAAGACCAAATAGAGAAGGATGCAACTGAAAAACAGATACTGACACAGACATCAGCCTGCCCCCTATAAACATCTGTGTTTAACTCCTATTCAACAAGATGTAGCATGGTACCACAGTGACAGATTATTGAAATTGCCAGTGATACATTTGTCTGGTTTGGTGCTAAGCACGTGTTAAAAATGGGGAAGATTGGGAAGGGAGATAGGACAGGGGGAAAAAAGGCTTTTGCTCCACCTGATATGCACAAGAGTCATTAAAAATGCATCTAGCTATACCTGGAATATTTCGCTTGTAAGGGATAGAAATACAATCCCTTTGAAATAGCTACAACAGTTTTGTTGGGGGTATTTTTGCCAGGCAGATCCCATTTCCCAAATCTTCCCATGCATAGCTCTTTCTGCTGGAGTCAGTGCCCAGGCAGAGCAGGTCTCTCACGGCAGGGACAGGATGGTGCAGGACCTCAAGGAGGAGACTGCTGCTCCATCAATTGAGCCTATTGATAAGCTTGAAGAAAGACTTGCAGGAGTAAGTGCTCAACTGCTACTGAGTTTCAGGGTGATTTTCTGAGGCAACATCTAGGTTATGAACATGAAAATATGGCACTCCAGACTCTCAGCTGTCTGAACGAGGCCGATGGTGAATGCTCATTTCTCAGATTTCTCACCAGGGTGAGTATTGATTTCATTTCTCACACTACACTAGTCACTTGACCAAGCTGCAATCTGATGTTTAATGTGTTAGTCACACTGGCTTGTGGGGAACTGTGCTCTGCAGTCTATCAAACGGCGACCTTTATGGCTGGCATAGTCTTAATCACGATAGAAAAGGCTGGTACGGAGGTATTCATATCATTATTTCCAGCACTAGGCAATGGGATAGTTGAAGGAATGCTAAGATATGAGTAGAGCAGCATTTACTGTCCCCTGTGGATGAATGTGGTGATTTGTTGTGTAGTTTAATTTTCTTTTTTAAGGACAAGGAGAAAAAGTTGGCTGGATATGCAACTGAGAGGAGGTAAATGCACTGTTTTAGTTGAAGGAGTGCTCAGAATAGAGGCATCAAGGCTGAAATTCCTCACATTAACTGCTCGTACAGCTTTTCCTAACATCCTCATTCCCCTCCAAAAGCACTGAGCAGAGAGTTTGTACCTCAGAATAAGGGATGAGCCAGTGACATCCTGAAGTCTTGATGCTTAAATACTCTAGCAGCATACAGACATTAAAAATGACCAGGAGAGCCCAGCCCACAGGGAGTCTGTGATATTAGATGCTGGCCTGACCTGTGAGCTGGAAGGTCTCTGCTCCCATGAGGAGCCCCAATAGCACAAACTGTATTCTTCATGGAGATCGGTCTCATGGCTCAATGTCCTCCCCACTCTCCATAACAAATAAATGAAGGAGATCAGTATTTCTTAATTCTAATTTCACCATTTGCTAGCCTTCCTTGTAATTTTTTACCTCTTTCCACCTTCCAGACTGTCCCTCCTTCCTATAAACATTATCACCTGTCCAAAACATTTTCCAGTTATTACATGAGCTGTATCAACATCCCCCAGAAGAGTAAGAAGCTGTGATTTATGGTGAGATCCTCCCTACTGTGAGGGGTTAACCTGAACCTTACATGGTACTCAAGTTCCCAGGCTGACCCTCAGTGAAAATTAATAGTTTATATTTGTTTAATATTCCTTTCCAGTACATTGTCAGATCCTTTCATCTGTGTTTAAATGGATCAGTGGTTTTCGTCTTCAGTGTTTCCTCATTCCTCTTTTGTTTTTCACTAATCCTTTGCCGTTTGCAGGTGTTTTTAAAATCATAGAAGAAAGTCCTTTTGTTCATTGCTTTGATTTTTATTTCTTAAGATTCCTACAAAGTTGGAGGAAAAGGACACTCACTACATTAATGGATCAATGTTACCTTGCTCCAACTAAAAAAGGGACCACATCTATACATTTTATAAGTTACATTACAGATGTGGCAATGTCATCCTTTGCAGCTAATCAGAATATCTCAGTTGGGCACAGATTTCCCAAACACATGTATCAGTATTATTTGTCATGCAAGTAATTAATTTAAAACTGACGCATCTGTTACAATCGTTAGTGCTCGAGATGGAAAAGATCCATAGGGAGGCTTTCAGCTTTCCATTTAGTACTAAAGCGGGACGGAACTCTATCAGATGTATTATTATTGTCATTATTATTTAATAGCCCCCTCTGCCTCCCCTGCACACTAGCCACTTAACAGAAAACACGAGTACAGCCCTCATCTCGGATTGCTTGCCATCCGAGTGATGGCCTAGACGTCCAAGTGACAACAAAACACGTATCACACAGGGAATGGCCAGGCTTCTCTTGGCATGGCTGTGCGGGTACTCAGGAGCGGCACGCCAGCTCGCTGGTGGACACAGAGGGATTTGGGGTTTGTTTTTGCTGTTGAAGTATAAACATGATGGCACAGCTGTGAGTTTTTAAGAATGGCATGACGGCAAAAAAATTCAAGGAGTGTATTTGAGCACTGGTACTTTATTAGCATGGACACCAAAGGGTGCTAAAAAGAAAGAAGTATAATGCGACATATTGCAGATGTTAAATAACAGAGAGATGATAGACGAACCAAACTGCTGCTGTAAATTCCCTCTTTCAGACTGGGTTCAGATGCTTTGCAAACACTGGGCACTAAGTCTTGCGTGTCCTCAGGCTTCTATTAGTCATGCGTCCAAGCTCAGGAACTTCTTTATTTCAGCAGTGTTCATGACATCTCCAGCTTGAAGTCTGTCCTTGTGCTGTTTCCGCAGGACTCACATGCCTGACTTCAAAAAAAAATGAGCTTGGCAGCCAAGGGTGGGACCTACTTATCTTCAGGAATGCACTTTCTTCATTGTGCTTTGCAGGTTACAGAACTGCAGAGATACTGAGTTTCCAAGAAAACCCTATGTATGTTAACCTTGGGCAAAGGCAGGGGATATTCTTTGTGCTGCCAGGTGATGGTCACATTCATCACCCAGCCGAGCTTTCCTCAGAAAAGCATATTTTGAACTTGTTCAGATCTTAACGAGTCATCTATGAACCATCAAATATTTCACATTCTATATGGAGCACTTGAGTTTCCTAAATGACACCATCAGCTAGGGGGACTGCAAACATCGTAAATAATCTCCACGGTTTAATGAGTTACCATACCAGGAAAGGCTCGTCTCCCAGGTAATGAGTCACAGCTTCACTTTGTTGTAGACCAGCTGAGACACTTGATGTACTGTGAGGGCTACCTGTATTAAAATTAATCAGAGGCTATCGAGGAAACTCAAACAGATCCAACCCACCACAATTTAATCTCCCCACAAATAAAATGTACTCATAAATCAGAGCAAGCATGTAAATGTGCCCTCTAATGCTTCTATTAGGAAAACTAAAACCACAAAAAGCTCAGTAGGATGTGAAAACCATGGTAATGTCAGCAGTATTAGACTAATTCATGACACGCAAGGAGCTTTAAGATTACAGCTGGCTAATTGGACAGGACAGAGAAAGCAATTTGACAAAAATGTTGATGTCTCGGTTTCCATTCTGAAACTTAAAATGGACATATTTTTTATTGAAGTTCCCAGATAAGGACAGAGAAAAAGATAGATAAAAGGTATTAAAATCTACTAAAATCTTCATCACAGTTTTTATGTACTGAAAGAAGAATTCTGATAGAAAATCAAGTAAACAAAATATACTGCTTTTAATAAAAAAATTACATTACAAGCTGAGTTTCACAGAATTATGCATATTTATTATGGGGAAAGCATCTCCCTTACTAAAAAACAACAGTAAGAGAAATTATAGAAACACTTTGATAATGAGCTATTCTCAAGCGAATGACAGCATTAGTTCATTGGCTATTCAGCTTGATCAAGAAAAGGGATATTGATACAATGGAATGACTGCAGTGAAAATCACCCTCTTGAATGGTCATTATCTGACCATGTTGTCCAGGTAGTAAATGAATATCCACTTACAGGAGAGCGGAGACTCAGACTTTGTACTTGGGAGAGTGGTACCTCTAGAACTTCAGTCCACAACACATCAGTTCAGCAATGCTGCGATTTATGTAAGTCAACAAAGTTGAATATTATCAAACTCTTTTTTTTTTTTTTTAAGACCTTGATTCTCATCCCCTTAGCAGATGTACAGCTTCAGTGCTCTGTTCCAGAATTGCATTTTTTCTTTGGTGCTAACAGAGGAAAGAATCAAGATCCTTCTCCTTGTCAGCAAATTAATTATATATGTCCACATGGAAGAAGCTATGCAAGAAAGTTTTGTATAAGTACACTGGTTGTCTTAAGATGTCGTACTCCATTTTGCTTCAATGTGATGTGCACAGACTATTAATAATAGCAAATGATTGCATTTAGGACAAAAATTCAAGGAAATAACATGTAACAAAATCTGCATTCAAAGCCATCTCTCAGCTTCCACATACTGGTCATAAATCACTGAAGAGACATTTTTGATTGATTTACAAGGAGATTTTTGTATTACCATAGATATATAAAAAGGACAGTTGCCTTCTGAACAACTGTCCTTTATCCTAATTATGCAGCTAAACGTATCCTCAGTAATTGATAGGATGTTTTCAGAAAAAAAGACTTTGAAAGTCAGAAAGGAAGCTAAGGTAGAGGTGCAAAGGTTGATACTGGATGATTCTTACAAGTGGGTGTTGTTATTCACGTATTTCCCACGTGGACCAGAAGAAGAAATTACACTGCAGGACAATATGAGAGCTAGAGTAGGCAATGGGACATAGTTTCCATCCTTGTGGTGACAATACTGGTTGTGGTGGCTTTATGGCATCAAAGCCCACTGAGCCCAGGGGAGTATCTCTGAAAACAATGCCTCAAGGTCATTTCTTTTATGGGATTAGGTGCTGTCTGTGACTTTATTGCATAAGTACATATGGTTTCCTCTGGGAAAATGAACAGTTTCAGTGAGGGGGGTGAATCCCACCTCTTGATGTCCCATTTTGTGTATAAGAAGCTGGGACCAGTTCCTTAATCTAGAGGGGTGGGAAATTTAACTGAGTTGTGAGAGATCAGTTATCTTTTAGCCCATTTGAACCGGCCATGTCGTTCTCTGCTGTGAGATAACAATTAACACCCAAACCTTCACTGCTGCACCTCCAACATTAGCAGAATGTCATTCTTGGCTTATGGACAACTCTTCACACTTTGAAAACGAGAGAGAAGCTGTGGCTGTTTCCCCATGAAAACTAACTGCTGAGTGCTCACCTGCAGGTCACTCTACCCAAACAGCAAACGTTCACGTGAGAGCTTGCAGGATATTTCCTGCAACCCAATTATTTCCTTTTTAAAATAGCAATGAAAAGTGGAGCAGGAATATAACTTTATTAAGAAGCTGTCAGGCTTGTCCTCTCCTTGTTGCTGCTCTTCAGTGGCTCCATTTTCTCCATGCTCAATAACTGCTCTGGAATCGGCGTCAGATGAGGCTGTGTTTGAGAAGCAGCAAGATAACAAGCTCACAAATCTCCTTTAATAACACCTTCTTCTCTCATATCGTGCCTTTTCAGTGGGGGGGAAGGTCATGGGAGAGTTGTTCTGTTACAGCAACCAAAAACGCGAGCTCTGCTAGCTTTACAGTAAGCAAATTAATTGGGTGTTTTTCCCTGATGGCCTTGCTTATTTCAAGGTCAAGTAGAGCGACTCTTTGCTGCCTTACTGAGGCGCTATCAAGTGCCTTGTTTTTATTCTTTGACCTTTCATCATGTTGCCCTGTTTTCATACGGGAGGTCAGCCCAAGAGTAAGTGAATTCTCTTTATCTTCCACTGACTCATCTGAGTTCCAGCGAGGTCAACAACTCCCCTCTCTCCCACATTCCTCTGTCCTGCATTTTTAACATTGCTTTAGAGATAGTAGACTCCTTCGTACCAAACAGTGTAAGGGTTCTTCATCAGAGGAAGTTCCTGCCGCTAAGACCTTAAGGATGAAAAAGAGGTAGCGAGACTGGACGCAGCTTTCCTACAGATCCTCGGGAAATCTGCAGGCAGGTCTTCAGCCAGTCTATTGCAGTGACTTCAGTAAAGGTTCCCTTCGTGCCAGATTGAAGTGTTTATACCAGATAACCATTGCCTTAACTGCCAGTTAGTGTACTCAGACATTATTTATTACAACAGGATGTTATAGACGTTTCAGCTTTAAATGCTTCCACAGACCCAGAGTAATTTAGGGATCCTGTTGATTTTAAAAACTGAACCAATAAGCCACAGTAAGGGTTAATCAATGTTCTCCAGAATAAAATAAGCTTAAAAAAAGTCCAACTCCTCTCTTGGAATTCCTACTTGCTTTCTTTAGCCTGTGTGCAAACCTTTTGAGGACCAGAGGCTGTCAAGAATGCTGAAAGTCAATTACTATATGCTCTTACAGTACAGTACTAGACAGAAGGAAAAATTTAATTTTGGCAAAAATGCTCACTATATACTCATATTGCTGCTGGTTTTCAAAAACATATTGTTGCTTATTCATATGAACACAAAAGATAACTATTCAACTCGGGACTATCTGTCCAGTGAAAAGGAGTGTGACTGGCTTTGTGGTACCTGAAGGCACTGGTATAGCTCAGGTGACAATAGGGTGTTCTTCTATATCAAGCCAGCTCAACTGAAATGACATAAATATATAAGGTAACACCAACAATGCTGTTAGCTGCTGCTCAGGAGAAGCTATTGAATTGAACAGGAATCAAGCGTCAGTGGAAGGGGTGAGAGAATTCAGTTCTGGCCAAAAAAGAGGCAATAAAAGGCTGATTTATGGGAGCCATTTTTGTTTTGAGAAGCTATTCTGCAACATCACAACACTGAGAGTGCAGTCCCTCCCTTTTCCATCTGTCCTGGTCCTTCTTTGTGTTTGCTAAGTGTCTTGATTCTTTCACTGATAGCATAGGAGACTATTTTAATTGTCATCTGCTCACTATTTACCTTCAAACTGTTCCATGAACTCCTTTACCTTAGCTTGACAGAAGTATCATCCTCCACAGCGGCACATGGCAGGTCTTTCATCTGCCACTACAGCGTGTGTTACAGATACTCCAGTGCTACAAACTCACCATAAAATCACACAGGAAAGTCACTTCCATTGGGAAGATCCAGCTAATCCAGCAAAGCCCTAAGCCAGGTTTTTACCAGCTCAGAGATGTTAGTAAAATCTATTCTGCAAAGAGATACACCAGTGATCTCAATAAACTCAGGACCTAGTATCATGAGACAGATACTTGCTGCACATAACATCCAGAGAAAAAAAAAATATGACTGTTGAATAAAGCAAGCACTGAAAGCACTCACGCAAAAGTGCGAGACCCACAGAGAATAGAGTCACGGCCAGTAAACAAAAGGCTCGACGGGAAGTCGGTCTGTGCACACACGGCTAGATTTCCAAATGCCATTGAGTAGCTCTGTAAACAATTTCTTTATTAAGGAGACAGTTTGATTTACAAGTATTGGGTCCGTCAAGTTATCACCCAGCAAGAAGCGTCAGGGCACAACTGTTCAGTGTCTGGCTGGAACTCCACTCCTTACAAAGCAAGTGCTTACAGCTCCCTTGGTCCAAAGCATTTTACAAACTTTCCTATAAAAGCTCTGCGCGTTTTGCTATTAAAGGAAGTTACTTACGAGGTAGAAAGTGGTGGTTTTTTGACAACCCAGAACAGAGAAGGAACTGAATTGTGTCCAGCGAGCACAGAAACACGAAGTAAGGGGTGGAAATGAAATCCCAGGAATGAATTTTGGGCTGACCCACTAAGACTAATGCTCAGAGTCGGACAGAAGTGTCCGTGTGTCATTGGCAACTGCGACTGGGTGAGAGCTTGCCGTGACTTCCTACACAAAAGGTGGCACTCTCACTCCTTGTACCACCCCACCACCTGGAAGATGAATTCTTACTGACTCCAGGGAACATTGCCTTCTGCTGCATCGTCAGCCATGGATTAATCTGGCTAAGAATATTTTCCAGAGTGTGACCATGGCAGGAAAGCAGAACGTCGGTAATAAGGTGTTCCTACCACGAGTATCTTAGTTGCACTTATGTGCATTCATAAATGCACATCAATATGTAAAATACAAACAGATGACATTCCCTTTTTAATTTTTTTTATTTACTAAATAGAATTATCTTCTAGAATTAGAGCTTCAAGGTCTCATCCTTACAATAAAAAAAAAAAGTATTTTTATTGTATATTGACTCATAGTTAGGACAATCATTGCTTTATGAGATGAGATGCTGATTAACAGTCAAGAAAGTGGTAGTCTATTGTCCAGTAATTTGCTTTCATTTTCTGATCCTGCAAATTAACTTGCTACTAAATGAGGCGTTAGGCTGATGTCAATATTTGCAGGTACTCCACAATTATACTGTGTTTGCTAAATCACTGCTGCTTTAATTCAAAAGTCATTCCGATTTCCATTTAGACCATGATCCTGCTGGGTGCCTAGTTCTCCTGTCAAAGTGCCGCATGCCCTCAGGTCTCATGGAGTCAATGGCATTAGCCATTACTCAGCTTCCCTCAGATCTGAGTCTCATTTATTTAGGAAGGCCATAATTAGGGGTTAGGAGCCAGATTTGTGCAATACGGATTGTAGACAAGTCATCCAGTTCTTGCATTTGAGAATCTCCTCTCTTTTTAAACTGTTTTCGTAGTGGGAGATTTCAGGGTAAACCTGCACTTCGTGTTAAACTAATGTGTCTTAATTTTCTGCCATTTTTAGCTTCAGTGAGGTGTTCTCCAGCCTTTCATCATCTGGGGGAAGGAACAGCTATCTAATCAGCTTGTCTGAAGGAAATGCCTTTTTAATGAGTCCACGTCTCCAGCAGGACTCAAAATAGCACAGCAGTAAAGTCAGAAGTGTTTATGGAAAGAAATTGCATTAAAACTGTTAGCACTGTGGTATCTTGGAAATGACAGCTGCTGATACATCCACAAGCTGTCCCAGTCTCAACCCTCCTTGCTGCCATACACCCTTGGCTGATGTGCATGCTTATACCCCAGTTCTACACTGGTAGATGATCAAAACCCTTTCCTGTCACCTCCCTCCCGTACCAGCTGATCCGTAGGGTTTTGCACCAGAGAATCACAGAACAGATTTTCAAAACTACCCCAAGGAAAAGCCTCTTGGCTAGAGTCCTGAGATTTCTTATTTATTTATGTGTTCTTCCTTGCTCTTAGAGCATATCTGAGGTTATTTCTCATTTTCTTAATAGGTAAGCCTTCCCTCAGACAAATGCACAGAGCAGGACCAGCCGGGGTGCGGATCCAGTGCCGAGGAGACATGACTTATGCCACATGCAAATCCATTTTGGCAGTGCAGGAGCTTTCCTTTCATCCAAATGGCTTAAACCAAATGAAAACTGGCCTCAACGTGGCTGCACTGTCCTGGAAAGAAACCCAAATGGGTGTAGTCTGAGAGTGCTATCTGTACAATTACACCAGATTTGGCACCCAGGGGCACAGGACAGAGGACACAGGACGCTGCACAAACACTTGTTATAAAACCACAGCCATGGGGAAGGGTGAGGAGGCAGACACTTGGGTGAGTATCAAACTCTAATAGCTGCTCCTCGCCCACAGCAGTGTAAAGCAGAGCAATAAAATACACGATGGCCCTGTGGAAAATGTCCAGAGACCTGCAGTGAGCAGTTTTGGTGAGAGAAGACAACAGTTATGGTTGCAGCACTGCTTTTGCTGGATTTTTTTTTTTTAAATACGCACCACAGGACCAATACGATACGTCTCCTGTGAGACCATAGTCTCCTCTTAGCACCTGTCCTTCTTTTTCTCAGCTGCAAGCTCGGCAAGAACAGGTAGGATGGGTGCCCAGTGCTGCTCCAGTGCTGGATGAGGCACACATTAACTCCCTGGACTGTAAAATATGTCCGGAAGGTTTGGGAATATGATTCCAACGGCAATTGTAGAGATGCCTAATGACACAGATCAGCTGCTTGCCTTGGCACATTTCACAGAAGGGGTTTCCACCAGTTCTGCTTAAGGAAAATCATCCTCTACTGTTCCTCCTCCTGTTACCAACACTGCTGATGGTTAAGCTTAGATTTTATGCTTGCACTTTTGCCCCTTGAGGTGTAAGATATCAGTAGAGTGCTTCCCTAAGGTACTCACCCTTCGTAGCTCTGCCTCAGTTCTTCTTCCATGCCAGCATAAACCCCATGGGCACCCATTCTAGACATGGATGAAAAAAAGTTATGCCTGTCTAGTATCAAAACACAGGACTGCATAGCTGATTTTCAATAAGATTAACCACAAACAGGAAGAAAAAAAAAAAGAACTAAAGCAAAAAATGGTTTTAGGATGGTGACAGATGAAGAAAACTACAGCTGCTAAGGTTACCCAAAGGTAACCGTTGACACAAGCCTGCAGGTACTCAGCAAGAAGACGTCCGGCAGGCAAGTGAGACTGTCTTGGGGGAGCTGACTCCTTAAAGACTGCAGTGTCCAAACTTATTCATGGCAGAACGTTGCCTCCCAGCTATGAATGTTCAAGGGCTTATAAAAATCTGACAAGGTATCTGCAAGAAATTTAATACAAATTATTGTGGGGGAAAAGGTTCCTAAAGCTTGCTTTGGTTGGGGAAATAGCTGAGAATTGTGTTGGCAAAACTACTGAGCCCTGAGGAAAAGGGACTATTCCAGCTATAAAGTCCCTTTTCATTCTAGGCTAATGATAATCCAAGAACATTAGTATTCCACACATTAGTAGTTAAAGCTGGGTAAATTTAGACCAGAGAAACTGTTTGTGTGTAACAATAATTAACTATTAAATCCAAACAGGTCACTCATCCATCCCTGAAGCACTCTACCGAGATCTCTCAGGAATGCACTCTGTTGAAAGGTGGCAGAAAGCAAACTCAGGTCTACTGATGCACTTGAGCGGACATGCAAGACCCTCATTCTTTCTTTCAGCAGCACAAGCCAGGAGGAATTTTTCTAAAGAAAGTAAGTGCAAGTACACAATAAAAAACAGAGAAAAAAATCCAGTCATCCCATCTTTTCTGGACAGAAGTTTAACTGATAATTGTATTCTGCTGCAATAAACTAACCAACCAGATGTTTCAGATAATTAGTATTAGAGTCAAATTTTTCTAGCAGCTGTTTTCCTTGTGACAGACAAGCAGTATATCTGCTTCCTCAGCCTGCACAAACTCTTCCAACAGGATGTCTAAGACGTGACCAAGACATGATGGCACTTCCATATACTATATATATATATATATCCAAGAGCTTTAAAGCATCAACTTGAATATTGGTAACTGTGGTATCACCTGCAGAAGTTCACCTGGGTCTCCAGATACACACTTGGTGAGTTATATGAGTTTTTAGACCTTTGCTGCATTTAGCAACCAACCTAGAGCAGGCAAAAGCTAACTGGCAAGATCATTATGCCCCCCAATTTTTTTTTTTTTCAGGGAATTTTAAGACTTGCGCTGCCATAATCCTACATGCTCAAATGTTTTAAGAGACAACTCTCCATTTTCACTTACTGAAAAGTCTGTTAGATTGTCCATCCTGTTTATAACGCACTACAGCATCCATCTGGAGCAAAGCATCTGTCTAGCCATGCTAATTGAATTAGTCTGCAAATGTATCCATCTAGAGACAGAGACCTCTCTAGCTTTTATAGCAGAGGTCCCTAAATAAACATGTGAGGAAGGAGATGAGTGCTTTTGTAGTCTAAAGAGATTTCAAGAAAATGAGAAATTTTTTTGGTTTTCTTTTGGTGGAAGAACCAGTTTTTCCTGGACGGAAAACAAACACCTTATGAAGTGGCAGAACCCTGTAAGGATGAGACAGTTTTTCATGACTGCATGCAAAATCCTTGGCATTTGAGGCTTCAGGTAGCTTCTAACGTGCATGTTGTGAGGCGCACAATATCTGAAAGATTGATATGTATCCCATAAAACTCAGACCACTCAGCTACAAGCACCAGATTGTCCTCCCAAGTAATTGTTTGATAATGCTGCCTCCAGCCATCAGTGTTGGAGAACATGTCCCTGGGTAGACGGGACTACTGACACCTGTTGATATGGCCCAGGCCTGCTGGAAAAGCTGTGGTGAGGCAAAGTTCAGCACAGGAGGGAGCTGTTGGCAGCTGATGAGCAAAGGGCAACAGCTGAGTGTGGCAGGGCTCTGGCATTTCTTCCTGGGAATGGTCTGCAGTGACAATGTGCATCAGCTGGGCTTGGTGAAGACTCGTCAACCTATATGGAGACTCTGCTCAAGATTAATTTTCAGCATCATTTTATTAAAGGAACTCCCATAAAAGAAGGTTAAAATAAAAAGCCTCCAGACAGTGGTGATATCTGGGGAGAAGAAACTCAAAAAGGGTGTTGGGGGAAAAAGGGGCTCATTTAAAATGCCAGTGCTATTGAATTCCTGGTGATGACTGGTGTATGCCTTGAAAAATTAGAATGTTCTTAAGTTCCATTTTCAAAGGTATCTTCCCAGGTATTCAGGAGTTTTGAAGCCTCAACAGCCTTTGGAAATTAAATTTAGGGTCCAAATCACACAGTCATTTTTTAAAAATGTAACCTCTGTTTCCACAGAAAACTGGTCCTCTCGAAGGCGACAGACATCCCAGCACTAAATGGATCAAGTATTTAAACGTCCACGTAACTGGAAGTCTACTAACACAGGGAAGTAAGGCAGCAGCCCCCAGTGTGGACCCAGAAGTGAACGGGGAAGGTGTGCTCGAGGAGCAAAGCAGATCAGGTTCTGCTATTACGCCAACAAGGAATGTGATCTGTAAGAGTAGAAGTTGATGATTAGTGGTTTTTAAAAGAAGATATCTCTTGAAATTAGAACTCGAGGCGGGGGTGACAACAAAAGGCACCATCAGCAAGACATGAAGTGCGGGCCCCAGAGCAAAAGCTAGCTCGCCCGCGCGGCAGCGGCGCTGACACGCGTGACACCTACTGCCGTTTATTGTTTTGAACATGCAATTTTTGTATCGCCTTCCCTTCGCCCTTTGGAAAGGTGCACTTACAGGGGTCTGAAATCAGGGCGCCCAAGCCAGGGGACGCCAGGGAGGAGATGTGGGTCTGGCCCATTTGGGGGCTGTTTGCCCTCACCCTGCGTGTGAAACTTCCAGCCCCGTGCGTGAGCCTCCTCCGCTTGCGGGCTGCGGCACCCGGCCCCGCACTGGGGGGAATGGAGGGGGAGGGATGTTGCGGGGCTCCCCTCTCCTCCCCCGCGTATCCCGGGACGGGGCCGCCCCGCCCGCCGCGGAGCCTCCGCCGGCGCCAGCCCCGCGCTTTCCCCCGCCCCTCGCCGGTGGGGGCGCGGATCCGGCCTGCGCGGGGCCGGCGGAGAGAGGGAGCGCGGCGGGGCGAGGGGAGGGGAGAAGAACGGAGGAGGCGGCGGCGGCGAGCTGGCCATGGCAGCAGCCCGCGGGCGGAGAGGCAGCCGCCGCGGGCTGCCGCTGTGATTGGCACCCCGAGGAGGAGGAGGAAGGCGCGGAGCAGCCGCGGGGCCCGCCATCCCGCGGCGGCGGTGCCCGGGAGGATGCCGGGGAAGCGGGGCTCGGCGGGCGGCGGTGGCGGCGGCAGCGAGCTCCCCGGGGCCGGCGCGGCGCGGCCGCGGAGGCGGCGGAGGAAGGTATCCTGCTTCTCCAGCATCCAGCTCTTCCTGGTGTCCGAGTGCGCCCTGATGCTGGCCCAGGGCACGGTGGGAGCCTACCTGGTGAGTGGGGGTCCGCGCTACCGGCTCTGCGGCGGGGGATGCGCCGGCAGAAGTTTCCTGGGTGGGCAGCCCCCCACCCCTCTGCTCCCTTCCCCGGGGTGGGTTTTTACAACAGCCCAGCGTTTCTTGGCTCAAATGACTCAGCAGCGCTGGGGTTTGGTTTTTTTTTTTTTTACCCTTCTGCCGTCCCCTCCTGCATGTCCGGCGGGAACTTCTGCAACCGGTCCCCCGGGCTCCCGCAGCCCCGGTGCGCGGCTGGGCGCTGCTGCTGGCCCGGCTCCTCGGCTCAGCGCCAGCCCTTCCAGTTTATACTCGGTAAATACCAATAAAATCGAGCGGGGCATTGACTTCACGCCTCCTGCCTTACTGATTTTCCTTCTCCCCTTCAAGCGAGGCAGCGGTGCGGAGCGGGGCGGTCCCGAAAGCCCCGGTGTTAGGTACAGAACCGGCACAATGAGACCTTGCACTGAATCTGCATCGTGAGATCTGGTGCCAGAAGCAGAACTGTAGTAGAAGAGTTGGAAAGATGTCCATACGGCTGTGCTGAGTATATATACACCCAGAGAGGCAGCCTGTGAAAATGAAGTGTGTTTCTTCCAGCAGATGTAAGCCTATAGTTGATTTAAATTCCTCAAAATAGCTTGCTGGATTTGAGAATTATAGTTTCCATGGAAAAGAAATGTATTCATAATCTCAGAGGCTTTTTGAGGCCATACACGTAACGTGTTATACAGCAAGTGTAAGATCTCCGCATTCCGTGCTTGTGTTCGGTATTTAGCGCTGCTCCTCTCTCGCATGCTCTAACTACTTATGCAAATTTGTACTGAACGTGGTCTATAATTTTTCAAGGTATGCGGCTAAACTAGCCATCGTTAATATTCCCTGTTAATATGAAATGTAAATTAGCACTCATCTCCATATAATAAAATGTGTAAGTTTCATTTGGAACGCACTTGTAATTCCAAAGGAAACTACATCACATCTGTTGAAATCAAGTCAGTAATTCTATATGCTGGGTGAGTATAGGTGGATATCACGTAATTTGTAGGAGCCAGACAGGGACATGCCTCTTGTACGTGAGTGACACCTTAGTAAGTAAATATATTGTTTCCAGTG
Source organism: Ardeotis arabs (assembly GCA_011801015.1). Lineage (NCBI taxonomy): Eukaryota > Metazoa > Chordata > Aves > Otidiformes > Otididae > Ardeotis > Ardeotis arabs. The sequence goes on from JAAGAY010132516.1 coordinate 23,309, forward strand.
AGCTACTTGCAAAATGAACTGTCAGCATGAATGAGTGTGGGACAATCCTTTGTCAAAGTAGTGGCCAAGGAAGAGCCCGTGGAGGTGATGTCACCCAGTGGGCACCAGTACGCTGGAAATGTATGGATCTGAAAGAGGACTGTATATCCACACACTTCGCTACAGTGTCTTAGCATAGGATCAGCACTCATAGTCCCTAGCATGGCGTGTTCCTCAAACTCCTTTGCATTGCTGTCTCCTCACCAGTGTAGCGGTTCTTCTCCTGTTTTCCCCAACTCTTGCAGCGTGCTTTGTACCGTGCTTGCTCCCTCTCGCGCACCCCAGTCCCACTGGCTGGAGACCACGGCGGCCGTCGCGGTTCCCAGAGTCCTGACTCCCTGTTCCGAGGGTTTAACTGGACGGAGGGGCTGCTATCCCTACCCGCTGCCCTTCTCCAGGGCTGTATCCTACCCCATATGACGTCAGGACCCCATGGCCAGCCGGATCCACAAACAGTAACAGACAACTGGTCAGTGAGGGGTGGGGGGGAAAGAAAACTGAACTCAAAACAATCCCCAGCATGCATAAGCAGTGGCCCAGCTGCACTGGGCAAGTGTTTCTCCGTTCTCTGTATAATTTATCTTCCGTCACTGCAAATACCACGCGACTCTTCGTACAATGAACAGATGCAAATGTTGGAATTATCTTTGGAGGGTAAATCTGCGCTTAAAGCGAATCGGGACGAGCGCTGTGCTTACAGGTGTCGGGGCGGGGAGTGAAAGCGGGAGCAGGAGAGATGCTTAGTGGAAAGTGTGGAGGACCTAATCGTTTTTACAGACCACGTGTCCTGTGGGGCCAGGTGCTGTTTTCGGGTGCTGTCTCGGGGGTGAAGTCAGTGGAGGCACTGCGGAGTTGCCCAGGTGTAACTGCAAATGGATATTCATTTACTCAGGCTCCCGGGATGAGCAGGGGCGGTTGGGCTCGCGGCGGCGTGCCGGGCTGCTCCCCGAGGGACAAATTAGCAGACGAGACCGAGCGGAGAGCAAACAGAAAGGCAGACAAATAGGGAGAGGCTGCGGAGGACAGCCCCAGTGTGTAGTCCTGGGCAGTTGAATAAACTACTAATTTTAGCCTGTCAGCAGTGAGCGCGTACTGTATTCATACTTCTGCTTTGCTTGGCCACATGTGTGACTTTCCCTAGTTATTTGTAACTCAGGAAGAGAAACCTTTTTTCGCCTTATACGGCGACAAGTTGGTTTCCTTGGATTTTATCTCTCTTGTTCTGCACAGGGAGACCACAAGGGCAAAAACTCAGCTTGTTAAGAAAACAGGGCAGGGGCTTGGCTTCCTAGGAGTGATTGAAGAGCTCAGTTTTGATTGGGCTTGGCTTTCATGTCAGTATATTTAGAAGTGGGTATTTTTATTTCTTTTTCGAAATGTAAAAACTTCTTTTTTCCATGCTCTCTGCACAATAAACTAGCAGCGCCCACTTGACTGTATGTACAAAGTAGACATTCATTCATTATGTGGTTTTGAAGCAAAGATCATTCACTTTTATTGTTCATAAAACATCGTGCTTGCCAACAGAGCTTTATAAATAATAAATGCTGATAAAAATCTATAAAGTCCAATTCTTTTCCCACAGAAGTCAGCAGTGAAAATACCCCAGGATGCCAATAGAGGATGTCTATGGTTAATTAGGACAGTGTCTCTGAGGTTCTTCATGTGAAGTTTTAGGGAGTGTTTGATCAATGTCACGTTCCAAAATATTTGTCGATTACTGTGCTTGCTGTTTGCAAAATGCACATATTCCAAAATGACTTGGTGCCATATCCTGCATAGTTTATGCAAATACAAGCCTGCGCTGCTGCCTTAATTTCTGGGGCTGCTGAATACACCCTATTATTTGCATATTCTTGTAGGATTTTTCTGTATGCATTTATTTGGCTTCATCTAATTACTCCTGCGTGCTTTTGGAAACTTGAATTTCCCAGCAACTGCAGTGGCAGCGGGGAAAACGCTGCTTGGAGTCTGCAGGCGTTCCTGCTGCAGAAGTTACTCAGGGTTTTCGCAGCAACTTTTAAAAGCCCAGATGATTTCCACCCCCGGTTGCTCTCCTGCAGCGTCGGACCGTGGATTAAAGAGCTGAGTGTTACTGGTGCAGATGGCATCAGGAGAGAAAGGCTGGAATCTCCGTTTTCCAACCGGAGCCTTGTGCCTTTCAGGCGAATGCAGCAGTGTGATCAGTCATGCTGGCTGTGCAGCGATGAGGATTTCGATAAGGCTGATTCACATACCTTGGCAACCTCCCTCCCTGTCCCCCCCCCGCCCCCAATTCCTACGTGCATTATATTTTGAAATATTTTAACTGGTAATAATGTTCCAATTGCTCCTGACGGTTTATTGCCGAGGCATTTCATCACCCTGCCAGTCAAATCCTTCGCCTAGCCAGCGGTGAAATCATTGCTTTAGCAGAAGGCGAAGAGCTCTGGCTTTGACAGCCACAGTTTGTGGAGCAGGAGCGCAATTTAATTTTCTCTCCCTGGCCTTTAGCCTCGGCTCGCTCGGGTTCAAACTGACCTACTTGCAAGCACCCAACATCTGCCAAAGTCACGGGCTCCTTTAGATAAAGGGCGGGCATATGGGAAGCGCGTTGGGAAACGGTTATTTGGTGTGCTCCGGATAGCTGTTTTTACAGGGCTTTACTGACATGTCTCTGTTTGCTCCGGCTTTGAATACAGCTATTCATGTGTTTTATCAAGTGATGGAGGATGACTGGCCTGAGCATGAGATGGAAAGGAAAATAATTGGTCCCTCCTAAGGAGGCTGCAGTGATGTTTGCGTGGGAATGAATGCCAGATTGTTTCATGTTTTGCTGAATGAAAACTTTTGAGCCGCGCTTAATGTCCCGGCTAGAGCTTTGCCTGTGCAGCAGTGTTTGACTGCAGCTTGCAAAAACCCTGTTAACCTATCTGCAGTAAAAACAGGACCGCGTAAGTCCAGGTGGGATTGTGTGTGCAGATGTGGTCTCTGAGACAGGCTCCTTCTGTTCAGTTTTATTGCTATTGATGTTGGGGTTAGTAATGAAAATTCTAAAATTCCATATTCAGGAAAAAAAAAAGTATCAAAGATAAATACAGAAGTTAACCATCAAGGGGTTTCTGCTGGATCAAGCACAAATAGTCGTCTTGTGAGATGGACACCAGGGAACTGAGGGATTAAGAGCGGAATTTGACTCGTGGATTTTGAAGTTGCTTTGGTGTACAACCCTTTCCCTTCCTGTGTTAAATGAGGCAAATGCAGTACCGTTTTCCTGTTACAGAAAGCAGTTGTCTCCTGTTGTAGAGACCCAGTCAAACCCTCCTCGAAGTCACTGGAGAGGTTCTGCATGGAGGATGTCGTTAAAGACAATTTTAAAACAGGAGCGCTACCGTGCTTCAAAGCTTTCTGTTGTGCTTGGTGCTGTACAGTAGAATTTGCCCCAGAGTATTTGCAATCTGAGTAGACTGGGTGGGAGAAATGTTGCGAGTGGGGAAACTGAGGCAGGGATTAAGAGCTTGATTCTGTTGCTGAAGCTGTTGATAAAGCTTTTGCTTGGTTAAGAGCAGCAGAGCCCGAATGGCTTAGGCACAGGCAGAGGAAGAGTCTGGCAGAGCGAGGAATTCCAGTTTCGCGTACTTCAGTCCAATGATTTGACTGCAAGAGCGGTTTTTAGCACTGAATGTATTATTGTTTTTATTAAAGTATTTATTTTCCTAGAATAAGAATCAGCTTTAAAATACTGCTATAGTTGTGTTGCTTTTTTTTCCATCCTCAGCAGTGCTGAGTAATAAATTAGCTGTAATGCTCATAATTTATTTGTCATTGGGGTATTTAAGGGGGAAAAAAAAAAACAAACCATGGAGTGAAAATAAATGTTTTAGTGGGGATGAAGATTGCCAAGCACTGGCTGGTTATTGCTTACAGTTCATTTTCCCTTAATATATCTTTGCTGGCAATGTTATTTCTGGAAAGTTGTTTCTAGTATGCCTTTCCCATTAGAGAATATTGTCTGTTTTGCAGCTGAGTTGTGCAGAAAGTTATTCTAAACTAGATCTTTCGACTGCATTCATATTTCTTCTCTAAGAAGCCTTTTGATGTTTTTTGGGTCTCTTGACTGCATGGTGGAGGAGAAACCAGATCCAGCTCAGGGTCCTGATGCCTTCAGACTCCTGAGGGGCTTGGGCCTGGAGCATGGCATTGACTCATTAACATAAAAAATTTAAATAAATTGGTAGAAACAAGTTCTGATCCAGGTGTAGGTTGGATGTTTGAGTACCAGGAAGGCTTGTGAGTAACTGGCATTTATGCTTTGGGTTAAAGTTTTCTTTTATTTACTGCTAATAGATGAAATGGTATTGATGTGTTTATCTCCTTACATTTGCAGAGTAAATCCAACCTTACAATCTGGTGCCTTCTTGGTTAAATGCATTTAAAGGCAAAATACACTTGAATGTGGACTAATCAATTTTAGTGTTTAATTTTTTTATTATTTTTAGCAGAAAGTTTGGCAGTTCCTCCTTTTCTCTGTGAGGGCCAAGTGATGCTTGTAAGCTCTGAAAGAAAGAGCAGCCTGTTAGAAATGTTATGATCCATCGTAAAACCAACGTCTCATTTCTTTTGGCCAGCCCTCGCTTCCCAAACCCCTGTAGTGTTTGCTGTGTGACATCTAGTGCTCTGAGTTTTAATGGCCTGCAGTGTTAATGCAGCTGAGGTTTGAAGTGATCTTGAGTTAGAGCAGAGGATACCTTGGTTTGGAGATGCACGGTGTTCTCACTTTGTGACTTTATGCAGTGTGACTCTTGAAATCGTAGTGCAGCCCCTGTCCCAGAGCGGGCGTGGTTGACGTGTTGTCCCTCCCTTCTCTGCAAGGGAGAGCAGAAGGTCCCTGGTTCCCCGAAAGGGATGTCTCTCGGGTTGCATGGACTTTCTTTTCCCTTTATTTCAGGATATTGGAAAGGACCAAAAGGCAGCTTCTGTTCTGCTACAGCAGTGTAAATTTATTGCTTCGAAAGAGTTATTCTGCAATTCATCAAGAAGAATTTGTCCTCTGTGTATGATAATGTAAAATGCTTCTTTACTTGTGCGCGCCTCGGTCTCTAGTTATTCCTTCACGGTAGCAAGATGAAACAATGGCATACTGTGTAGTGGGTGAGATTGCAGCTTGGATGAATTAGTGTAGCTTTGTCTTCTGGTCAACACCAGATGAAACTGCAAAGTGATACTTTTTAAGCATCATCCAAGGAGGTTTGAATAAACATGTGATAATACGTTGTGTAGTAACCCCTTTAAGTGCTCCAGTGAAGTTCGGAAGAATTCATTTTTCCTTTTGCATAGAAAAATGGGCCACCGGTTTTGATTTACAAGGTTTCATTATAACTGCAGTAAAACCAGGACTGGAACCCCAAGAGTCCCCTCTCCAGGTCACCTTGGAGCAACCAGTAGCCTCTCTGTCTCTGTACAAACGGATTGCAATGCAAATAGCACTGCCTGCTCCGCCGCGTAGAGATTTCACATGGCCATGCTTCATACGCTGTCGATATGATCGATCATGATAGCAAGCTGTTCTGGGAGTTCCTGGAGCGCCTGGGATCCCATCGGCACTGGGATGACTCTGTGCTGTGATGGGAAGCACTCTGTAGTGTTTAGAGAGGCGGTCCCTGCGTCCAAGATGTTTCAGTTTGAGTGGCTGGAGCAAAGCGTGGAGAAAAAGAACCGTTCCTTTTCCTGAGATTTTAAGTGGGGATGCAGTTATGATGATGTAGAGATGAAGGCCTGCTCCGGCGGGCCCCCTCCTACTGCTGCACCGTGCCCGTTGTATTGAAGTTGTGGATCTACTGGGGCTCGCGCTGGAGCAGGGCCCGAACACACTCTGCTTGCAGCATAAAAACCAAATCTTTATGTCAGGTTTGCTTGAATATTTATCATCATCGTTATTTATTTTCTGTGGTTCAAGAAGGAATGCGATTTGCTGTGGTTTGGTTTTAGTTTTTCCCCTGTGTTGCCTCTCCCCTCGTAGTATCCTTTCTCCTCACCAAGCAGCCAGCTGATTGCCCTGTATTTTTTGAACATCTTCATCTTTTTGGTGTCTGCAGCTATCGCATGGATGGTTTTTGCATGTTTGCAGGCCCAGTGACTTTTAGATAAGTGGCTGTGAGGGCAGGTGTGGGAACACAGGAGTTGTTTTTCCATGCTGCATAATGACCTGTTTTCCAGGCAAGGATTTCTGGAATTGTCTTATTTTTAATATTTAAATGTCCTTTCAAAACACTTACCATGCTGTTCACCTGTATAATTCATAATGCCTTATTTTACTGAAAGTAGAAAAAGACTTAGAATTCAGTTTTATGGTGATCCATAAAATGACAGTGAAGGTTTTGAAGGAACCTGGATAATTTGGTTGTATTGAGGTCTTCGTGACTCACCCAGCATTATGGTTTCTGAAGCAACTATGTCATATTTGCTTTCAAGTCGTCTTTTTTTGGTGCTTTGATGTTTGCATCTGATTCCAGTGTTTTCTCTAAATTTGTTCTTGATTTTGTTTTTTCCTAATAGAAAGGCAACTACAAGCTGCCACAAAGAAACTGAAAGAAAGCTTGGCTGTTCGGGAGGAGTTGTGGGGTGTGGAAGAATACAGAAACCTTTCAGAAATGTTTCACTTTTCATTTTAAAAACATATAGTGTTGTTTGGTTTTTTTTCCCTACTGAAAGTTATATTTTTGGATGAATTGAAATCAGCATTGGTTTTGGGTCAATATATAAGAAACAGCCTTGATGTGTGTGTTGGATGTGTGTATTTTAAGCTGATACTTAACAGTTCAGTGCCAGAAGAACTGAATGAAACGATGTGGAATTGCTTTGCAGTCGAGGTGCCAGGTAGTGGTGCCCTCTGTGTTCCTAAAACAGATACATTATTCTATAAATTTATGTTAGGTGAAAAGTGAGTATTTTTCCTGGAGTCTCCTTGTAACCTGTATTAGGTGGAGCTTTGCAGGCTCTCCGCTGGCAGGGAGCACCGATGTTCAAATGCAGAATGGCCGGAGGATAGCAGTGATGGGTGTGTTTGCCATAGCAGGAAAGGGTTCTGAGTATTCTGTAGTTTCAGATTTGTTTCACTCCTTTAATTATCCAAATTGATAGCAGCAAGTGAAAAAAGTACCATAACTTTATAGGATTGCAACCCGTTGTGTTGAACAATGAATGGTCTTTGTTTTCTCCGGTAGAACTTCAACAGGAAGAGCTGCAAAAGGGTTGGTTTGGGGTTCTTGGTTTTTATTTCCGAGAAGACGGATGTGAAATAGCTGCTACCTCTTTCCACTTCTCTCCTCAGCTTCGTGCAAACATCGGTTGGCACATCATTAGTGGTAGACCAGGGAGTAGCTTAGGAGTGTTACAGTGCTGAACTTTGGCTTGAAGAAAAGGCTGCAGGAGGACCAGCGTGTGCCTTGCTTGGTGTGGTAGCAGGACAAATTCCCTGCACCTCTGAATAATACCAGACCTGTATGTACACATACACATGTCTGTACTGAGAAATGTCAAGGGAGAGGAGGGGCCATGCTTGAGACTTCCAAAAGATAAGCTAAAAATATTGACTAAAATAAAATTATTTTGAAAAATATGAAGAAGAAGTGCCCCCAGTGGTGTCCTGCTGCTTGTTGTGCTGTGCTAATGACTTTCATCTGCTGGAAACACACTTACTTCTCATCCTGACAAGGTTTGAGTGTTGCATGATGTATTGAGATGCCAAATTAGAGGTTGATCCTTTCTTTCCTTGTAACTGGGAAACAACAGAAAAATAACAACGTGTAAGTAGGTCTCAATTTTGAAAGAGGAAGAACTTGAGATTAGAGTTCCAGTTTTTCAGTCCTATGGCTTGCTTCTCATCGTTCCACTGAGCTGCAGGAAGAGCTGTTAATTGTCATGGGTTAGTAAAGCTATTTTCACTAAGTTGTACTTAAAGCTTTAACTTTTATCTTTTAAAGAGCATCCACCTTGCTCGGTGAGGTGTTGTGGTGGGTTGACCTTGGACTGCAGCCAGACGCCCACCCAGCCGCTCTCTCACTCCCCTTCTCAACAGGCTAGGGGCAGAAAATGAGGTGAAAAAGCTTGTGGGTTGAGATACAGACTAGCAATTACTGTCAGGGCCAAACCAGACTTGACCTGGGAAAAATTAATTTTTATTGCCAATTAAAATAGATCTGGATGTTTAAAACAAAGGCAAAAATTAAAACATCACCTTCCCTCCATCCCACCCTTTCTTTCCAGTGTCACTGGGAGCTCCATCGGATGCTCGCTGTGCTCTGCTGGGAGAACATCCGCCCCCGCTCATGACGTAAAGTAAAGCGTTAATCATGTTTGAGCACTGATGTTCTCTTTGCAGAAGTGTTCCTGGCATTGGGTAAATGGTTTTCCCTGTGCTTGGATCCTGTATGGACTTAGTGGTCAGTCACCAGTTTTTGTGGTGTGCCACTGGGCAGCAAGCAGGTTCAGCCTGAGGAGAAACGTGTGTCTGTGGGACTAAAACACGGTGATATTCTTTCTGTCCTGCAGATGTTGTCTGTAAAATCTGATTATTGTGGGAATTTGCCTTTCCCATAGCCCATGCCAAGTGCTGCAGTTTGTGTGATGGGCAGAGAAGGCGTTGGGCATATAGACCCTTTACGAGAAATAGTGAGCAGCATTTTTAGGGCTTACCAGCAAAAGAAAACTGTGGTTTTTGTTTTTGTCTTGTTCAACGTACAGGGCCGAGAGCGGTTAATTACAATGGGCCTTTCAGCCGCTGCATGAGATGCACACTTTGTTTCCTGCTGCCTATGGCTAGTTGTAATGCAGGTCCTTACGTCTGGAGTCAGCGCAGCTGCTGGCTGAGGGACAGGAGCTTCAGCTGAAGGGATGCCTTGTCTAGGGGTGCTTGTTTGTAAAGGGCGGTGATGGTAGTTTCGTAATATCAGCTGATCTGGGTGATCCTGTAGTTGGTCTCATCTGAGGTGCTCAGTGCTGTGAGCCCCCACTGAGCTCAGTTGTGTTCCTGCAGGAACCTGTCACATCTTGTGTTCTCCAGCTTTGGTCCACAGATGGTTGCTTTGGGCCCAAGTTTGTATTTCTGTCATTGACAACTGCTATCAAAAACCCTATGGCTAGCTTGAGCCCTTGGGTCACAGTGCTGTGATGCTAGTCTAGGTTGGGTTTTGTTTTCTGTTTCTTCTCTTGCTATGATCTGTGATATTTAATACTGTTTAAAAAATTGTACATCAAGGGAGCTGGCTTGGTGTTACTGAAGAGCTTTCTCATAGTCTGGAGTTCAAACTCACCAACTTTAAAGAACTCCAGAGCAATGGCTGAAAAGGGAAGATTTCAAGTATTCCGTGGAGCTAGATAAACTGTTCGCTTCCAAGAGTTTATTTGCTCAATTGAGGCCACTTCTGCTTTGACAAATCTCTCTGTGAATGAATGGATTCCAAAAACAGCTTGGGAGTTATTTGATGGCTATTGAAGTTAAGCCACACTAGCAAACCATGTGCTAGAGGCACAGCTTTGTGGGTTTGCTGTGTCATTTGGCACAACTGTACGAGCTTTCTCAAATGCTGGCCCTGTACAGAAGTCCAGTGTTTTCTGTGGATTAGGATGCACCAAGGCTGCTGTGTTGCTCTTAATCTCAGTGCTAGCTCTTACCAAGAAGTCAGAAGTTTCAAATGTCTTCTCACTGTGTATGGTGGAAGCATTTGAGGCTTGTGTGGCAGCCTCTCGTAGCTGAGATGGCATTTATTGATTTGAATCTTTCAGTTTAATTCAATGCTGGACAAGCTTTTTGCCAGAATTTTTATTTTGTGTTCTTATTTAAATAGATCCCTAATGAATTACTGTAGTTGTCTATAATGACTCTTGGGAAATATTGGATGCAGCCTCTAGAATCGGTTCTGTGCCATTTTCAAATTGCAAACTCTTGAAGTATGTCTCTGAACAGTGCCCAGGGTCCCTTGTCGTTATCTGAGGTTTCAAGATGCTCCCACATTAATAAGCTGCATCTTTGGTATTCTGTGGGCAGGTATCCAGTGAGCAATTGGTTAGCAGCAGCTCGGAGGTAAATCTGGATGCGAAGTTCTCTCTGCTTTAACTGCATTGCTGGACCAGAGGGTTGCTGGCAGGAGAAAGTGACTTATTTTCCTCCAGGACACAACATTTTTATTTCTTCAGGGTCAGGGCTTGAAACCAGTTGAGGACTCTGCATAGTTGGGATTCTGGGTCAAGGGCAGGAGAGTGGGAGAGTCTGGGATGGAGGTAGGAAGGCAGAATTTAATTTCTTGGAGAGCTCCTTTGGCATGTAGAGAAAGTTCTTCAAGTGGGGCTGCAGCAAAGAGTCATTATATGACTTCATTGAATTCAATTTCTTTCTTGTGGAAGCCACAGTGAGTCTGGAAATCAGGATAAGGTTTTATGGTCTCATGTCAGGAAGTTTTTTTCCCAGGCTCTCCTGTAGCATCCCAGGTCAATACTTCTGCGTCCCCCATCTTGAAAATGACTTGCTCTGAGATGGCATTACGGTTTAGGGGGTGGTTGGCCAAAATGGACAAAAATGTTCTGCAAATGGCCTGTGGCAAAGTGGGGTCTTCTAGTTTAGCTAATAGTGCCTTTTAGCATGAATGGAGTGTGTCTGGTTACTCCAGTGTTGAATTTGGTTACTCCAATGTCAGATTTGACCAACACATTATGGATTTCTGTTAGGCATCGCATGGAGTGTTCAAGATATGGGGTCTTTAGGAGATGCACAGAACTTTGCTACACTGGAAATGTAATTTGAAACTAAACCAACCTGTGCGTTCTCCTTTATTTGCCCCCTGTGGTGCGTAGTGTATAGATTCAGGCACTTTCCATTTGATTCTCAGCATCCTGATTACACTCGGAACTCTTGGTATCCAGACAGCGTCACAAAAAATTAAGTTCATGGAGTGTTTCCAGGAGTCTCTGTCACTGTGTATTTCCCTGCCCTCTTTCTCGCCCCCACTGCTCACACAAGTGAGAGATTAAATGATAGGGGAACAGCAACTTGTTTCCTCAGAGCCAATACTGGCTAGGCAGATTCTGTTGATGGTGGCATCTTGGCAGGAACAGAGGAACATTCCTGCCACATGTGGGTAATGTTTTCAAGCCAGGCTCTTCCTTTGCAGCTAGCTGTCCAGAGCTGTCATGTCCAAACTGACTCCCTTCATCAGTCCAGACTAATGTTCATGCCCAGAAAAATCTGTTTTCATTTGTATTTGGACAATGCGACATGTGGCAGACTTGGGGGAGGACAGCTTTGCCCATTGGGTAATGCTTGTTGGCCGAGGAGCAACTACTGTTTGTGTTTTCTGATGAAGATGCGGACCAGGGATGTTTGGGCTCATTTCCTGACGTTGTCATGGACTTACCCAGGCCTTCTTTGGACTTTTCCTCTCCATCAGCAAATGTGCCAGCTATGGTATTGACTGGCTTCATGGGCATCTTGTGAGCTGGGATGATGGCCATTCAGCTGCTACAGTGATGGTAACTGGAATGAAAGAGGCACCTTGGGTTGGGCTCTGAACTAACGCTCTGTCAGCGACCATAATAAGTTGAACTAAACGAATTAATGAACTGGTAGCTTTGTGTTATCCTACCTGTGGTTGATCTGTGAGGCTTCTCCGTTCACCCTGGGCTATGATGCAGCCTTGTTGTCAGCTGAATGGTGTCCCTGCTTCCTTCACACCTGCCTGAACCACAGGGTTGATGCTTCCAGCCTTTTCCTTTTTGAGCCTTCACAGGAACAGACTACTCAGGGCTGCTTTACTTGCTGTTTGGTAGCGATGGATTTTAGAAGAGCCTGAGGGTATTATTTTTTCAAAGATGCTTTCTCAGCTGTACTCTGGCAAAAGGGACTTACTCTACGTTTCTCTTTGAAAATGGGACTCTTGTTCCAAAGCCACTTAAGTGCTTTTGAAAAATCTCCTTCCCTGTTACTGACTGCAGTGGACTGCTTCAGTGCTGTCTAGCTTCATTTAAAGCAGGCCAGATTTAGAGTCTAAAAGTTATGTGCCTGGCTAATAAACTGTATTGTAATTAGCACCCTGGGGAGACAGGAACCGAGGAGAAGCTGAGTATGAAGAGAATGAGTTTCATGTAGAAGCTGTCTGCGAAGGATGAGTGAAGAACTGTGGAAGGAGACGAAAACAGGGGATTTGAAATGGCTGCGGAGGATATGTGTGATGGGAAGAAAATGGGCATGGAGCTGTGGGGAAAACTTTAATAGGCTTGGGTTAAAGAAGACAAATTATCTAGCATAGCAGGTAGCGAGACTGGGTGAAGAATGATCCTCCCACCGGTCAGACCCTCTCAGTTAATGTCACCTGCACACAAGCCAATGCAGGTGCCAGTTTTCCAGCTTCCCCCATGCAAGCTGGGCTGGACTCCTCCCTGATCTCCGTCACAGGTCCACTAGTGTCATCTCCCAGTTTGAGAAACCCATGCTCAGGGGCTGCATGGGGCACTTTGCTGAGATACCAGGGGCTTTGTCTTGCCTGGTTTCATGCATACAGCTTTCATTTCCCTTTGCTTGCTGTGTGTCTCTTAGTGAAGCTTAGCATGGCTTTGAGCAGTGCACCTGGAGGTGACAGATTCCTGCTGGTGGTGGGAATACTGCAGCCATGTGTGCAGCTCTTGTCCTGGCTGTTCTGTCATGCACCTGCAAAATCAGACTTCGGAGAAACCAGAAGTTGAGAAAGTACAAGGAGAAAAGAGACAGGACTCATGTTGGCTGCACTAACAGTTGGTTAGTGAATGTCTCTGGCTTGGTGTTAAACGTTGAATGCAAAACCATTCTGACTCTGCAGTGCCTGAATTCTGGATTCCTCCCAGAATTTGGTGGGCCCCTGCTGTAGGAACAGTGGTCCTCCATGGGAACCTCTCTCATATTGTGCTTTTGCTCACGTCAGACGCCGGTGGATAAGTGGAAGAGGTGACTTCTGTTTTCCTTGCCTGTGCTCATTTAATTTCTGCAGAGTCTGGTTGTTTTACCGTGAGGGGACCCCGTCAGCTGCTGTTCGGTGCCTGTCTCTGACACAGGTTATTGTTAATCCTGCAGACACAGGGGTGAAATTCAGCCATCTGTATGTATGGCCTCAGCAGATGCATTTGTTCATTGGCTTTTTGACAGCTCACTTCATAGTGAATCCCAAGGAACAGAGCTCCTATCATCTGATGAGACATCTCGTTGCCCGTGTCTCTATTTCACTGGGAACACGTTGAGACGAGTGAGATTATGACAAGTCTGCAAGTTCTAGCTGGATCTCCCGTTTAATTTTTCTTTAACTATAAGATGTTTTTTATTCCCTATATGTTATTTTTTGTGTGTTGTTTTAAAAGATGCTTGTAAGTCGCCTCCTGTTCAGGAGGGAAGGGGCTTGCTACCATTGAGAAGCATCAAAATGGGGAGACAGTGCGGTGGTATGGGATATAAAGCTGCATGGCTTGTGTTGTGCTCAGAAGTGCCAAACTTAAGCATGCAAATATTACAAGTCTGCCCTTTACAACTTCCACCTCCCATTCTTCACACAGAAAAATTCAGGTAATAACCAGGTTCTCGGATGGGAGTAGATTTAAGATCACCTTTGAGCCTTGACTTGTCTGTTTACACCATGAACCCCCTGCGCTCACCTCCCAACCTGCCCCGTTCTTCAACGGGAGGGTTGGCAGCAGCTGGCCCACAGCTCCTGTTTGTACCCTGGGCTCTGCACAGAGACAGCGTGAAAGGAGACATGAGTAGTTTGCGAACAGCTTTGTAGGAGGGTGTTACTTGGCAAATAAGCAGGATGCCACGGACAGTCGTGTGGGCTGCAGGGTGTGAGATGGGAATAAGCAAGCGGTGCACGTGGCTTTGGGACAAGCTCGGGGTGTTGCTGACTCAGTGCTAGAGAGACCCTAATTCCACCTGCAGATGCTTGCAGTAATTTGATGTTTCTTTTCTGCGTTGTTACGAAGTGCTGTGGATTGACAATACAATGTGGCCGTTTTGTGGGTTCCCTTTTAAATGGCTTCCTCCCAGGGCTTACTAAATTCGAGCATTTTGTGTACTGGTTGATGAGAAGTGCTTCTAACTTCTCCCTAAGCTGAGTTCCCATTTGCTGGAGCCAGGCATCCTTGCTGCTGGGTAGGGAGTGGAGCACGAGAGGTATCAGCAGAGCCAGAATGGATGAGGAGAAAAGTAGCAGGACTTGTCAGGAAACCTCCTCTCTTGATATATAGCCTTTATATAATCACCGTTGTCCTCCAACCATGAAAACAGAATTCAGCTTCCATCAAAGCTTTTATTAATGCTGCTTCAGAGTGTCCTGCCTGGCTCGCTTCTGCCCTGGTTCGTGCCTGGCAGCTGGGGATGCTTCTGCAAGCAGCTCCGCCGGTCTCTCTTCTTGATCTGTGCTGTAGCATAACTCAGACGCAACCCTTAGCCCTGAATTCAGCTCCTGATCATAAATTACGGCAACATGAAGTCCTTCGCATGACAGATTTTCTTGTCAGGCTTGCGTTATCATTTCTGCTGTGCTAAGTAGCCCTGTTTATAGTAGAAAGCCTTCTCTGCAGGCATAAAAGTGTTGTGTTAGGAAGTATTTTACTAGATAAACAAGCAAACTTGCATTGATTTGGGGAGGCGGAGAAGTGAGGGTCTTGCAGTGTGACAGCTTAGGATCCTGCCTCTCCAGAGCTTTGACAGCACATAGGAAGGGGCTTTTTTCCTCTTAAGAGTCCTCCAGAGACATGAGTTTCCTCTCTTGTCCACTGGAAGTGAACTCAGGGCAATGGTGCCCTGTTTGCAGTGTTCCAGATCCATGTCTGAATCTTGTTGGCAGTCCTGTAAATGGCCAAGAACGCCTTTGATGTTGTAGGAGCCTACGTTGAGTTCACCTCTCCTATGAAGAAAGGCTGAGAGAGTTGGGGCTGTTCAGCCTGGAGAAGAGGAGGCTCCAGGGAGACCTGATAGCGGTCTTCCAGTACCTCAAGGGGGCCTACAAGAAAGACGGGGAGAGACTATTCAGTAGGGCCTGTTGTGATAGGACTAGGGGTAATGGTTTTAAAATAGAGGGGGGTAGATTTAGATTGGACATTAGGAAAAAATTTTTCACAATGAGAGTTGTAGATCACTGGAACAGGTTGCCCAGAGAGGTGGTGGATGCCCCATCCCTGGAAACATTGAAGGCCAGGTTGGATGGGGCTCTGAGCAACCTGATCTAGCGGGGGATGTCCCTGTTCCTTGCAGGGGGGTTGGACTAGATGACCTTTGAAGGTCCCTTCCAACACTAACCATTCTATGATTCTATGATTCTATGATATACAGTTTAAATTCCTCTTTATCTGGCTTTGTACACCTACTTGCCAGCTACAGGAGAAAAAAGGAGATCCATCTCTGAACACGTCAGAGATGCCCCGGCTGCTTTCCCTTGGCTCTTTACTTGGACAGAGCCGAGCGGCCACCCCTGCTTACAAGCCCCTACTGCTGCACACTTGCTCCATGTGCAATTCTTCGTCCTTCATGTCTGAAATGTGCTGACAGTGCCGTTCTGTGCTATGGTGTTTAAAGCATGTAAAATTGCAGTTACGGGGTAGAGGTTTGTGCTTCTTTACATGGTTATGATGCATTATTTCACTGCCAGTGAAAATGATATAACACTTAAATAAGGATTCAAATATCCACTAGCTTCCATGTGTGTGTGCTACTAAAGAACAGTGTAGACTACAAATAGATTCTAGCACTGGGTGTATTTATGTAGATACCTTGTCAGAGACTAAAATATCACCTGCCTGCACACAGTGAGGTGAAGCTTGAATAGCAGACTTGGAGGCCTAAAGCCTGCGTGGACACTCATTCTGCGGTTGTGATAATATCGCCATAGGCTGTAACTTCAAAAAGGTTAAAAAAAAAAACGCAGATTGCAGCCGTGGTGCACATCTGTTTCAGAGCAACAGCAAAAGCCTTTCAAGTTTTGCTAGGAAGTTCGGTGTGGCCTGGTGCTCTGTACCTGGGTCTATTTTGAGCTGCCGGTGACTCACGCGAACTTTCCGTGATGGATGTGAGGGGGTAGGTTGCAAATAACACCCCTGAAGATCTTTTTGTTCGCACCTCCCTAAATGGGGCAGTGCTGCTCCTCTTCCTGGGGAGGCAGGGAAAGGGGGTCAGGCCCTTGTGTCCCATGCAGGATCCTTAGGAAGCAAATGGGGACGATAAGGACGGCCCAGTTGCTTTGCTGTTTGCTGCAATGATTGCTTGGATTAGAGGTTAGGTTTTTATGTTGCGTATTTGATCAGTATGGATCCCGCTTCCACTAGAGTAGTGGAAAATACACTCGTTTAACTTCAAGAGTCAAGTGACTTTTTTCTGTTTTAAGCTATTTTGAAACAAACTGTGGCTTTGCACTGGTATATCATCTCCTGACCAAACAGGATATCTGCTGTGGGTGCTGCTGTTGTTTGCTGTGTTTGCGATGCGCAGCAGCGTACGGTGTTGCTGTGAGCGTTTGTGGCCTGGCTGCCTAACCCAGCACAGGCTTAGCCAGGCACGCGCGCTTTGCGGCCTGCGTTGGCCGAGGGCGAGTGGCACAGGATGCTGCGACTACTGAAATGTGGGGAGGAGATGCACAGTGGGGTGCAAGAAACGGCAGAAAACTTTTTCTGCGTGGTGCTAAGAGGGGTTGCCAAAAATGCGTGTCTTGCCTCAACGAGGAGTGTGATGTGCTGTTTCTCTCACTGCGCGGTGTAATACGCTTTCTACTCAGGCCCCTGAAAATCCTGACCTTGGATATGTGCTTAATTTGGACTGTGTCAGTAATCTCAGAGCTGGTCACTAGAATATAAAATGAATTTTTCACACCAGTGAGGCTTAGATCCGAGCTGCAGACTCCTCGTGGCACTGGTACAGTAAGTTGCAGATTTTCCAGTGCTGGCCTAGAAACGGCACAGGCTCACGCAGCAACAGCCAAGCTAATAACACCCTACTTCTCAGCAGCGGTTCAGCTGCGGCGTCTATTATCTCTGTCATGTGAATGCAAATTTCTATGCAGAGATGATTTCCAGACCTTGAGCAGAGCCAACTTGGGTGTGTTCGTATTGCCACCTTTTTTTTTTTTTTTTTTTTTTTTTTTTTT
>JAAGAY010132516.1:40493-78908 GCA_011801015.1 Ardeotis arabs
GGTTTTTTTTGTTTTTCCCCTTTTTTTTTTTTTTTTTTTTTTTTTGCTTTCCCTTATGTTCCCATGCCCAAAGCCAAGCATGGGTGTCAGCATCTGCGGTGAGAACATCTTCTAAGTTTCTGCTGACTTTATTGGGCTGGGAATGGTGTTGACACAAGTGATTGGCAGCATGGTTGGGAGGTCCTGATGCCCTCATGGTTTCAGTGGGGTGGGGAGCAGCAAGGAATGCTGATGCCTGGGGCTGAGCAAAGCTTGTTGCCCTCCTCCCAGCCATCTGATAGGGAAGGATGGGCAAAATGCCAAGGGAATTGTGGTTGAGCCCAATTTTTTTAACAAGCGGACAAGTGATCACCTCAACGCTGGAACTGTGGAGCAGAAAAACGTCAGGGCAGAGAATCAGCATCGTTCCCTTGGGGCTGAAGCCTGAGCCTGGTGGCTGTGCTGTCAGCTGGGAGGGTGGGCAGCGAGGGGGGCTGAGCCCACAGGTACCGGCTCTGCAGAGAGGAGAGCTCACCTCTCACTGTGGGATGCCCTTTGCTCTATCCCACGTGGCTGCTGGAAGAGGGAATAAGGTGACACCTGAAGAAGTGGGTAGAGGCACATGGAAGCAGCGGCTTTGTTTCTGGGATGGTCGCTTTGGCTTTTCAAGGAATCTTATGTTTCCCAGCTCTGTAATGGAGACTGTGGGAGACGGTTTGCATTTGTTTTCCTTTGGGAACATAGTTGCCAGGCAATTATTTTACACCCTGTAGCACTGCAGACTTGTCTCTTCAAGTCCGATCTCTTACAACATAACTGAGAAAATGTATTTTACATTAAAAAGAAGCCTTTTAAAAAGGCCCTTCAGGCATAAAGTCAATGTGTTTTCTATATATAACCTTGTATTATTAATACAATGAACTTATCTGTAGGCTCTGTGGGTGAATATGACTTGATCATTGGAGATACGAACAATATGGTATCATTTTCAATGCACTGTGTCTCTGACTCCATAATGGTGCCCCCAGCCTTCAAGTCATTTCTTAGTGATAAAGTGGGGCAATAGTATGAAGCCGGTTTGTGGATTACGTTTTTGCTGAGCGTTAATATAAAATAAATAGTCTATAGAGAGAACAAATTTACCGTGGTTCAGAAATGCCAAGATCTATAGATTTAGGGCAGACAGGAATGATAAATGTGAGCATGTATTACTGAAATAAGTCCAGAATGGCATGGCAAAAGCTTCCCTGGGTTTAATTACAGGGGTTGCAATATAAGTTGCTTTGGCTGGAAAATTTTAAGGTGATGATTGATTTCTTTTCTTTTTTTTTTTTGATGTGGGTCATTTGTCACTGTGTGTATTATGTGTGAAATAATTTTCCTTTTTCAATCATTGAAGGGTGTTTTAGGGAGGACTTAGGAGGCCCCTTTAGCCCAGGTCCTTTTGAGTGTTAGTCTTCAAAGTCACCCGAGACAAACGCGTGTGTGCAGCCTTCTGTGGCTCTGTAAGAAGAGGAGACAGTGCAAGCATGGAGTAAGTTTTAATTACTTCTGATTATTGTGTGTTAGGCAGTGTGTACACAGAAAGACAGAAGGCTGGGTTTCATGGTCTTTCTAGAGCCCCAAGCCTGCTTCCTGCATGAGCAGGGTGGACAGATGTCCAACCTGATTCAGTTTTCAGTGGTCCAGTTGAGTGATCTGGTATAAGATTTAATCTAGAGGAGCATGAACTTGTGGAGAAATACCATCCACATGGTCCTGTTGATCTCTCTAATGCCATAGCTAAATCATAGTGGAGCTGCTCTTAAAAACTGTGTGGGAGATGTCTGAAGTGGGTGAAATGTGAATCCCACTGGAGAAAGAGGATGTAGGTACAGAGGGAAGGGCAGTTCCTATCAAAGGGTGTGGTGGAGGCTTTGAGGTGTGGAAAAGGCAGCGGGAAAGGGGCACGATTGAAGACTGTACAGTGCTGCAGCTAAAGTACCATGCTGGTCATAGCCTCAGTGACCTGTTAAGGACTGATCTGTAGGACAGACTTGAGGACATAGGAGTAGCAAGCAAGGCAGAGCTGTCTTAAGTGCAGGCACAAACCTATACGAAGCTGTAGCTTCACTGGTTTCCCAACATCCTGGGCACTAGCATTTGTCATGGTTACAACTCTGTCTCCACCTCTGTCCTCTCATGCATTCTCTGGACTTGTCTGGTCCGGTGGGTGCTCACACACCACTAACTTTCTGGAGTAAAAGGCCATGGACCTGTTGGAGCGAGTCCAGAGGAGGCCAGGAAGATGATCAGAGGGCTTGAGCACCTCTCCTGTGAGGACAGGCTGAGAGATTTGGGGCTGTTCAGCCTGGAGAGGAGAAGGCTCCAGGGAGACCTGATAGTGGTCTTCCAGTACCTCAAGGGGGCTTCCAAGAAAGAGATGGGGACAAACTTTTTAACAGGGCCTGTAGCGATAGGATGAGGGGTAATGATTTTAAAATAGAGGGAGGTAGATTCAGACTTGATATAAGGAAAAAAATTTTTACAGTGACAGTGGTGGAACCCTGGCACAGGTTGCCCAGAGAGGTGGTGGATGCCCTGTGCCTGGAAACATTGAAGGCCAGGTTGGACGGGGCTCTAAGCACCATGATCCGGTTGGAGATGTCCCTGCTCCTTGCAGGGGGGTTGGATTGGATGGTCTTTAAAGATCCCTTCCAACCCTAACCGTTCTAGGATTCTGTGATTATGAGGAACTTGGCCCATGTATCTTGTCTGCGTGAATTTTACTAGTTTGTTGGAATAGCTTCCTGCTAACAATTTCTATCTTAGCGTAGATGTTTTTTTTAACTGAATATCCCCTTAACCTATTCTTTCCAACCATGGCAAAACAGCTGTGTAAATTGACAGGAGCCAGAAAATAGCACCTTCACAGCTAATATTGTGGGCTCCTGGTGTTTCCCGCTGTGTTTTAGCAGGAGGTTGTCCATCTGAAGCTGCCGTGCTGTTGCACAGCTCCGTTCCCCGCGTCCCTGCTACTAAACCGGCATCCACGTGGGCTGCGCTCCTGAATGCTCAACCTGGGCTCAGCACACAGGGACCCTTTATAATCTTTGCAGCCTTTTCACGTGATGTCAGGTTTTACAGGGAGCTGCGGTGTCTTTTTCAATATTTTATGTAACTCTCAATAAATAGATTTAGTGTCTAGGAGCTGTGGCTTATCTGCTGGCGAACAGGCTTGTGAAAGGAAATACAGACCATATGATGCTCTTTTATCTGACAGTTACAAGGGCACTGGGAGCATCCCACATGGGAACTGCAAGTATTTAGTCGGGTTACATCTTGTATGCAGAAAGCCCCAGAAAGGTGAGGTATAGGGAGAATGATTCCAGCTGTGGGCAGAGGTTTGTTTTAAATAAATGCAGGTAACATCTCTGCTGTGCTAATGCCGGTTTTGTAGTCGGCCTGTGTGTTTAAGGTCACAGCCAATGTCAAAGCAAGATTTTGGGCTGTGCTGTCAGGGCTGCAGCCACTCTGGATGTAATGCAGTTGTGTGCCTGGTGTTTGCTGGCTAAAAATCTGCATGTTGACAGTTTATTTCTCAGCCCTATTTTTATTTTGGGATAATTTTTTTTTTTTCCCCTCATGACTGTCAGTGTTTTGGAGGCTACTCTGCTGATGCCGGTGTCAGCGCTTTGTGCTCGGATGCTGTTTTCCTCTGGATGCTCAAGGCTGATGTGATGGTTTTGTTCTTTCACTGTGACCCCCCCACACGCCCCTGCACCCCACTTAATAAAGAGACAGCTGATGGCACTGAGTGGCAATGCCAGAGCCAGAAGGAGCAGGCTGGGAAATGCACTGTGGTCCAGCCAGAGGAATAAGAACTCCTGCTTGCTTTTATCAGGAGGGTTGGAGTTTGCTTTCTCTCCTCCTCCTCCTTTTGTTCCAGTCTCTTTACCAAAGCAAAGCAAGAGACCGTTAGGGAATGGTGAGACTCTGTTTGCCTGTTGTGAGTGGTTTAGCTTTTTATAAAAAGAAAAGAACAACTGAAGTCCCACTGAAATAAGAGCAGAATGAGAATTGAGACTTCTGGGTTCAATTCACAGGTTTGTCATTAGTTCACTGTCCCTGTCATTGTGAATTGCACTTAGAAATGGTGAGGTTTTTATTTGAAATCCAGCTGTCCAAAATCTGACCTTTGTAAGGTGTGGCACCCAAGTGTTTCTAAATGCCATCCTGCTTTATAGCCACTTGTATATATGTGTGGTAAAAGCCTAAAATTTGGCAGCCAGAGTAAAATGTGGGAGAGGCCTCCAAAGCTGGTTAATACCAGTTGGCCTTGGGAAATCACTTCTGTTGGCTTTCAGTCTTCCAGCCTAGATTATTCCCTCGCAAATTAATGTTGTTGACTGTACTTTTCTTGTTAATATTTGGCTCTCTATGCCTCAATTTACACAGCTGTAATGAGTACGAGTTGCCTATCTAGATACAGCTCAGAAATGAGCACTGTAGACATGATTTTGCATGCTCAGAGTTATTTGCTCATTTTGGAGAGATTCCCCATTCTGCCAAAATTGGTGTTCATGGGACCTCAACTATAGCGATGTTCCTCGGGGATGTACTGGAGGTGGTAGCATGAAGAGGGCTCCTATAGCAAGGGCTTTCTATCGCTTAGAGTTTGTTGGTGTTTGCTGTGTGACATTGAAGTCTGGAGTCTTACCAGTCTGACTGCACCAGTCCCATTAGCTCACATCTTGCAATAAAACCAGTCCCGTGTTATGGATGATAAATGTCGCTCTGTCGCTTGAGTGCGTAGTGGGGCAGCCTGGGGTGATGGGGTGTTGTCCACGTGCCTTGCTTTGAAACTACTGATGTAGTGTTTTCTAGCAGTGTCTCCCCATCTAGCAGTGTCCGTCCCCACCCTGGCTCCCATGGAGCGCTGGGAACAGTGACATTGCTCTTGGATATGTGCTCGGGCACTGCTCACCGAGCAGCCTGGCCGAGGTCGCTGGAGCAGGGACAGCCCGTGCTGTGCCCTTGCACAAAAGGACACCATTTCTCCTGGTGAATCACAGAGCCATTTCATCCCAGCAGGTACCCGCACCCCGTGTTTCAGATAAGGTGACTCTCCCTCTAACAGACACATCTTCGCTTGGCTTTGGTGTGGGAAAGAATTATTCTATTGCGTTTCCTTCAGTCATAGGGTTTGATTTTTAGGTTGGTTTTTTTTTTTTTTTTTTTTCCTTGCTCAGTTCTTGGCTCTTTAGTGGGAAAGGATTACAGTGGTAGGATAAAATTATAACTGCTTGTATGGGATGGAGGTTGAATTTTCAAAAATGGTTAAAACAGTCCAGATTTAGAGATCTGACTTGGACAGTTTTCAGAGTCAGGTTCAGGGGCTTTTGCTTATGCAAAGCAGCAGAAGTGGGTTGTTTCCATTTTTCCATTTTGTTGCCGATGGGGCTGTCTTTGTCCAACTGTGCCCTGGTGTTTCCTGACAGAGGCCAACTGCCCGCGGAGGAGAGCTGCTGTCAGAATACTTTAAAGTCGGTCAGACTGGCTCCCGCTTTGTGAGGTTTATCAGGAAAGATTTTCAGTGCCTCCAGTGAGAGGCTATTTTTATTCTATCCAGGGGCTACCTTCTGCTCTGAGGTCTTTATCACATTTTTTTTCAATAGAGAAACCTGCCTGTTTTAGGACAACCTTAACTATCTTCAGCAGTCTGAAAAACAAGATAGTCTTTTATCCAAGGTAAAAGTTTTTGGCATTTCTGTGACATGTTCAAGATGTTTTTTGTTATTTTTTTCCTATATAAGGGAGACACGGCTGTAGAGATGAGATGCGCTGGGTTTTCTCCCTTGAGCAGGGATGACAGCAAGTGAGGTACCTAATGTTTCATCTTCACACTCTGATCAGGGCTATGACTGCTGCAGAAAAATCCACCTTGTGTTTCATTGCACTGTATAATCGAGACTGGAAGAGCTCTCAAGAGATCATCCGGTTCATTTTCCTGCCCTATGGCAAGATCAGTCATACCTGTGTCTTTCCTGACAGATGCTGGTCTGCGCTCTTTTTAAAGACTTCTGCAGCCTTTCCGTGCAACATATTTCTGTGCTTCACAACCCTTACCAGTAGAAGTCTGGGTTCTCCCCACCTTGTATTTAACCTGAGTCATCTCTGCTGCAGTTTAAACCTGTCACTTCTTCCTGTCCATTTTGAATACAAAGAACAGGTCATTCCTTTTCACAGCAATGTTAAATATTTGAAGACTATTCATGTGCTTCTCTCTTCTTTGTGTTAAATAACCACTATTTGTTAAATCTTCCCTTCTTCATGGTGGATTTAAATCTTCTATGTAAACCTCAATTGGCCTGTCTTCTCAAAACTGTTCTGTAAGTGAAGATCTCGGTCACTAACTCATCCACAAACAGTTAAAACCCTTTAATCAGTATTTTATTTATATACTTTAATAGAAGCCTTCTGTGCTGGCCGAATTGCCTGTTTGTGTATCACTGTCTCTGACTTGCTGGCCTTGCGCTGGTGTGCAAGCCAAGTACGCGCGAGGTTTTCTGCTGCTCGTTAACTGTGATTCGTTCCAAGGGAAAGATCGAGTGCCCGGTATGATGTGAGGCTTGGTGTGGTTTGTGCCTTGGTTCTGTGGGACAGTGCTTGCGACGTGAAAGCTGTGCATTCAGACAGAAAGGGAGCCCAAAGAGAGGCAAACCAGTCATGGAGTCATGGGTCTTTGCAGGCACCCGAAATATACATTCATGTACGCAGGACTTTGGAAGTGAACATGTGCTCAGACAGGTGGTAGGTTGTGAAATGTCACTTGGTATTAGGACCTTCTGATGTGACTGTATTTGAATAGTCAGGTCACGCTTGGAGGTCAGCTACTACTGTGCTGTGATTTGGATGTTCTCGACGTGTATGTTTTTGGCTCCAAGGGAAAGTCAGGGAAACTTATGCTTTAGCAGGATGTATGGGGAGGACAGAAGGCAGGTCATATTCCTTTTCAGTAATTTTCTCTGGATTTCTCTGTTGTAGGTGAGTGTTTTAACCACCTTGGAGCGGCGATTCAACCTTCAGAGTGCTGACGTGGGCGTCATTGCCAGCAGCTTTGAGATTGGCAACCTGGCCCTCATCCTCTTCGTGAGCTACTTTGGAGCCCGAGGACATCGGCCACGCTTGATAGGATGTGGAGGGATAGTCATGGCCTTGGGTGCCCTCCTTTCTGCATTGCCTGAATTTCTGACCCACCAGTATGAATATGAGTCGGGAGAAATACGCTGGGGGGCTGAAGGGAGGGATGTGTGTGCTGCCAACGGGTCCACCAGTGATGAGGGACCAGACCCGGACCTTATCTGCAGGAATAGGACTGCTACCAACATGATGTACTTGCTGCTTATTGGAGCACAGGTCCTCCTGGGCATTGGTGCTACCCCTGTCCAGCCCCTGGGAGTTTCCTATATTGATGACCATGTGAGGCGGAAAGATTCCTCCCTGTACATAGGTAAGACTCTCTGAATTTCTTCTCGGTGAAGACTTTCCTTGATGGCTGGCATCTTGCTCGTCTCATCTGTTTGGTGCCAGTGGGAGGGATGCCTTGAGGCCTCTTCTCCATGTGCTGTTGTGCTTGTGAAGGTAACTTGGCATGGGCATCTACACCAAGCAGTTGTAAGCAGCAGGGAAACAAAGTGTTATTTACTTTTATTGTAGCAGTGAGAAATGCTGGCAGCCATGGTGATTATTACTCGACGTGATTAGGAAGGTGCTCACTCCTTCTATTGTGATGGCCCAAATTGCTTTAAATTCTGGTACTGGTGGCTTATGGTTGAGTTTTAGCTGAAGAATTTCCAAGTGGCACGTTTAATAATGATTTTCTTTTTTCCTGAGAAACCCTATTTCTCTTCCTGTTCTGAAACATTTGTCTGTGTCTGAGTGATCATTGTAGTATAAGGATACTGAGAGGAGATGCATGTCTTGTCTCTACCAACCACCATCACATTTTAGCAAAGAAGTGCCTGTTAGGGAGTAGGTGCTGTGACCCACCATGCTGCGCCAGGACCCCAGATAATGTGATCCCTGTGACGGAATGGGATGTGGAAGCTGGTGAGGTTTATTTTGAGATAGATAAGCTTGAAGTAGAGCTCATTATTCTGATGTCATGTTGCAAAATTCTTGCAGATGGTTAGGATATGAACTTCAGTTGCCCAATGAAGCATCTCTGTTATTGGGATGAGGTGCTCATGGCAGTAGTGCCCTCTCCAGCAGGTTTAAAGAGGATGTTGTGGGTGAAGTTGTTCTCTGAAAAAGCTTACCAGCTTGGCTCATTCTTCTTTCTACAGGACTTGTCACTAGATAAATGGCTCCAATGCAGTAAATTAGTGAGGTGTCTGCTGCCGTTAATGTGATCCTTCTGCACTTGTTTGTATAGTTTCTAGTAACCAAAACTCTGTGCACTTGTCCCACCATCCCTGTCTTGACATGACTTTCAACTGAATGGATGATCTCATTACTGGTTATTTTGGGTTTTTTTGCAAAGGTATTATTATCAAGTTCCCAAGCTGAACGGTCCCACTGACTTTCTGGATGATGTTCAGTGTCTTGGGGTAGCGCAGAGGCCTGTTGGAAAGACTGACTGTGCGTGCTATGGCATTCCTGGATGTATTGCTACTTTACTTAACAAGGTTATTCTGCATATTCAAAGTGTGTCCATGTTTTCCTGTAACTAGTCATAAAATCTTAGTATTCCAGCATTTAGCTTTGCCCTTGGATCATTATTCTCTTTCATAAGTGAGTGCTTGTGAGGGATCCACTGGATAAAGCAGGATGATATATAAAATACAAGATACTGTACAACCCGAAGGTGAATAATGAGACTAAATTCACTGGAGCAACTTTGCCAACATCATAAATGATGAGCTGGAATTAAGAGTGATTCTAAGATTATCTATTATAAATAACTAGACAGAGAAGCAGCAACTTCTTTCAGTCTGTTCCATGGGCGTTTTTTAAGCAATGCTTCATGTCGGAGAACAGGATTGAGGAGGGTGTGTGAGAGGAGGATTAGAAAGAGTGACTCTTTTTGTTCCTGAGATAACATTCATCTTGTATGCTAAAATAACTTCTTTAAAGTTGGCAGTTCAACTGTAGCTGGGAAAATACTGCCAAAAAAAAAGTTTTCTGCTTACTGTATGCTGCTTCATTATTTTTCCTTCAGACACATCCTTCTAACCATGTTCCTTTTTACATGTAGAGTTTGAAAAAAACCCAAGTATTTTGGGGTTGTTTGGTTTACTGGCTTAGCTATGAAAATTATGATCTGAATTGCTATGTATGAATTATGGGTTGCAGAAGAATGCATGTGTATGCGCACAAAACCAATCAGCCATACCAACAATGAAGTTTAATATCTACCTTGTCCCAGCCTATCCATCACAAGTAGGTTTTCAGATATGGGATGAATAATTTTTACATCAACCTGCAATCAATTTGGCTAGTAAAAATAAAAGCTAACAGGAAAAAAATCTATTCTGTGAGTGAATATAAATGGAGAGGAAGCTGGTGGAAACGTACGTGTCTTCTCAGGTTTGTGAATACTTTGAAAGGAGGTCAAATTCCTCAGTTTAAAATGTTGTTTGAGAATTATTTGCTCAGATTTGTCTTTAACTGATTATTTTTGTGGATGTCATCAATGCAATTTTCAGTGGCCTTAGCAGAAAGCTGGCTGAGCAGCTTACCCACTTCATTCTCCTCTGTTTCGCAGAGGAAATAACTGCAGAGTGTACACTGTCACTGTGCTATATTTATATCAGTTTGCTTTCTCATAATAGCACACTCACTCAGTAGGGGCTACGCTGTGTGTGACCGGATAAAACGTTTTTGGGTAAGTTCCCTCGGTTTAAATTAGGAACAAATCTGGCATAGGTTGTTCCCTCAGGATAGAAACTAATTAATAACAGCGGTAATGGCCTGACCGAACTTTCTGTCGTGGCTGGCTGTGGCTGAGAAACGATCAGGTTGACCAGTCCGTGCTGTCTTCAGGATATTGCTAATGCAGAGTATGGATATGCTGGATTTGGGCTGTGTTGTAGCTGGGGGGAAGCAGCAGTCTCTCACCTGACAGCTAAGTACTGGTAATTGTTCAGCTGCTGTAATAAAAACCCTTTTGTGTCCCAAGGCAGTGAATTAGATAGAAATAACCCTGTGCACTGAGAGTTTTTTTTCCTGCCTCCTGAGTTGTACAAGAGTTCAGTGAAGTAACTTCATAATATCTCCAGTGGAGTAACTTCATAATATCTAATACAACCTCTTTGGAGTGAAATGACAGTATAGGAGGATTCCTCTATTAAAAAGAAACAAATAAACAAAAAATAAACCCTGAACCCAACCACAACCCCCCAAACCTTCTTTTTTTAAAAAAGGGAAAAAAAAATATTAGTACTAATACGTGTGTGCAGAAGAATGCAGATGTGATACCGTGTGGAATTTAAAGTGAAACTTTGGCTTTAATTGCTAGTGCAAGTAATAACAGCAGTGGAATATAATACATTTCTGGCCATGAAGTCAATCAAATCTGGCCCATTGTGGTTTCTGTGCAATGACAGGCACACGGGAGAGGGTGGGCAGTGCACCTCTGTTGTGCATCCCTCGCAGGCAGAGGTTTCATGGGCTTGTGCTCTGCCAAGGAGGTGGGAGTTCATAGAATTTCATAATTAGAGAGAGGAGTGTGATATTACAGGAAGATACCTCTGTGGCGTGGGCTGCTGACATGTAGTTTCATGTTTCTTGAGCTAACAGCGTATTTTTTTTTTTTATGTTTGCAATGTGTTGCTACCAAATTCAAACAGATTCTGTTGCTGTAGTAACCAGCTCTAGGAGAAGGGCTGTGTTGTGGTAACTGAGGGCAAATCAAATCAAAAGATGCATGTGTCGAAGTGCACACCAAAGGATGTTCAAAAGAAAACACATCTGTGCTGTAACAGAGTTAGAAAGACAGCGGGACCATGCCTGCTCCTGCTAATGATGGGAAATACGTTCTCCTCCCATTTCACTGTCCAAGCACCTGCTCAGCATAAAGGTCATAATGTAGGCAATAGCAGCCAAAAGATGAAAAAAATAAAAGGATTTTCTTAACTGTTTGAATTTGGGGAAATCTTCTGGTTTGGTGCTAGGTTGCTTGCTTCTCTCTCTGTTTGAGTTTGCTCTTGTATTTAAGATCTGAGCTCCCATCTAGAGATTTCCAAACAAGCAGGTTAATTTTACCTGTGTAGTTTTTGGCGTTTGGCATAAGTAACCCTTTTGAGAGGGATTCCTCACTCCTGCAGACTGTGTAGGGCTCATTATCACTGTAGCTTCACTAATGTCAAAGGATTCCCTCAATCTGTGGCATCATTTATTTTAAAGGAAGAAAAGTATGTTGAAGACTACTAACTCCACAGTTCCTTTCTCAACCCGCTAATGACTCACTTGACATTTCCCTCTGATTTTTTTTTTTTTTTTTAGTTCATTTTCTGCTAGGTCTTAACTGAGTTCTGTTGAAATCAATGAAGACTATCATTAGGAAAGGGATCAGAGGCGTCATGGAGCTGATACAGAGGGGGAAAAAAAATGATCTGACAGTGGTTATATGGATTTGCTGTCTCTCAGATGAGCAAGAGCTTGCAAGTGTTTTCTGGTCACTGCAGAACCCACATTGCTCTCAGCAGCGGTTTGCGTGTTCAGTTAGAGCCAGTGCAGTGATGTGGTAGATTAGTGTTATTAGCGATCTCCGTATGCGCCTTCTGGGCTTCCTGCAGCATTTCACGTTTGCTGATAAAAGTTGTGGCCTCTTGTCTAGAAGATGGTTACCTGCAGAGCAGAATGAATAGCCTCTGGGAGCCGGCATTTGATCTGGGAGAGTTAAGGGCTGCATTACGTAGAGGAAGTTGCTATTATTCTGTCTCCTGTTGATGGAAGAAATTGATATTGATGTTGGAGGCAGCACCGCCGGATTGTGTGGCTCATTCAGAAGAATGCTGTGTTGATCTTTAACGTGTCAGAGAGTCTCTTAAAGTTTGCTGAAGCTGTCTCGTTTAATTTCATGGACACATACCCCACACGTTCAGGACCCGCCACTTCAGACTTCTCACTGACTTGCAGAAACTGGTCTAATGGGAAGAATGACTTCAAGGAAGCCCCAGAAGGGGCAAGTCTTGAGTTGAGGAGTAAGTGAGGAGAAGTGACGAGTGCTCCTGAGTTACTGGTGGTGCAGGGGTGTGCCTGAGCATGGTGTGCTCAGGGGCATAGAGCTGTTCTTGGCCTGCTTTGTGGCAGGGTAGAAGAACAGAAAAAGAGAAAACTCAGCGCTACTGGATGTGTCTGTTGAGCGACTTTCTTCTGTTGCATGTCCCAGGCTTCTCTCTGCCCTTCTCTGTGTGCATTTTGGTTTATCATATGGTTGTTCCAGTAGTTACCCTTGGTGTAAGAGAATGTGACAGGATGGCATTCTCTGTCACCATCTGCCCAGATGGGACTGACCCAGTAAGGGGGACAGGACCCTGCGCTGTCACTGCTGACTTTGACCTTTGCGGTGGTGCGGGGTTATCTTGCATGGAACGTGTGGAAGCACTTTTTGTTTTGCGATGACAGTCATAGAGAAATGCTCGCTTTCGCTTCTGGTGCTTTCTTGCTTGCTTTAAGCACCAGCTCAAGATTTGCTGCAGAGGAAGACAAACGTGCCCTAGTTGGAATCTTGCTGTCTCCAGGGATAAATTTGTCCATTTGAAAAATCACTTATGGTAGCTTACGTCAGTCAAAATGACAGCAGCCATTGTGTTTTAAAGAAGCAGAAGCATTTTCTCCACTGACAAGAATTAAATCTGCGAGTTAGTATCTATGGCGGTGAGTTAATAGCAAGTTATCAGCATAAAATGCTGAAATCATCAGAGTTTGAGTCAACATTTTGTATGTGGTAATATAAAGAAACATTTCTGTTAGGAAGCTCATGTTGGTAAGCTAATCAGTTACTGTGAATTTTGAAACCACTCCTCTACTCTGTAACTGTTATTACGTATATTAGGGTTCATCAATAAATACTAAAAAAAAATTTAAAAGGAAATGGGCTTTCTGATTTTATAAACAAAAGTGAAAATGCATTCAATGCTATTAAAGAAAAAGCCACAGATATCAGAGAATTGAAAATGCCAGCCCTCTGTGGGATGTTCTCCCATTGTTGAACCACTATTCTTGTATGTAAGTTATTATATTTGAAAGACAGTAGAATGGGCAGTCAGTGACAGCACCTTTCATAACAGCAAATTTCTCCCTTTTTTTGAAGCTTTCACAATACTGTTTCCTTGGGGACACCACGTAATTCTGAGAAATATGAATATTTTGGAGCTGAAAGAGCAAAATTTGCAGATGCTTGGCGTTCAGGCTGGAAGACTATTCTCTTCTTTCTCTCTATTCTCTCATTCTTCCCACAAGCTGCTTGGTGAGTTTGTCCACCTTCATGAGAGCACGGGCACTCCCGGAGCGCGAGCACGTGTTCCAGGAGCTTTTATACTTGCTGGTATATGCAGTTTTATAGGTATGTAATATTTTTAGCCTAATGACTTGACAGAATTCTATAATCACCCTGTTTGGTAAACGCATCCTCCTACGGGTGATTGGGAAGGGCTCCCTTCTGCCATAGTTTCCAAGGGGATGAGAAAGGCACGGTATTAACACTAAGCTAAAAGGAGTGCTGTTGTCAGGGTGAGTGCTGTGATGCCTGTTCATATTGAAGGGTGTCTTTGCATCAGATTCACTAAGTTGTCTTCCCCATGGACCAACTGTGATGAGATTAAATCGCATGGCTTCATGCGGATATACCGCTATTAGCTGCGTTGGCCTAACCCACTGATCCATTGATAGCCTGCAGCCTTTTGTAATTATTCACCTTTGGGGAGAGATCTGTGTTCTCATTTGCTGTGTGTCAGCGGGGCTGGCTCGGTTACACATGTCCCCTTTACAGTGCCAGTGGTAATATCCTGGAAAATTAAATGGAAACATAAACAAGTGTGTAGGGTGTATTAGAGCAGTAACAATAATCAATTAATGGGAATAACCTTCCTCACTGCCAACAGGAAGGCAGAGTTGTTAAAGGCGGTAGCTGAATGGATGTATTTATTCAATTAAAAGTATATATGCACGAAGTCGTAACTGCTATGGGCTCCATTATTTTACAGCAATTGCTCCAGTTACCTTAACGTTCTGCTAATAGCTTTTTTTTTTTTTATTATGAGCTGAGTAAATACAGCTTGAGTCCAACACAAATGACTTTGTGTGAGAGCATATTGAGGGTGGGAGCTGTTTCCATGTTACTCTGTGCTCTCTGTGTACTCTGAAGCTGATTTTTTGCCTTAATTAGGATTTGCTGGCTCTGGTGTCTTATAAAAAAATCATTTCACTTTTTGAGCATGTTGGTTTCTTTCTGTAATGTAGTTAAACCTGTCATCAGCTGGGAGAGCCTAGTGAGGTACATAATTTCTGGGGCAGCCTCTTTAAAGCAGTGACCTTGTCATTTATATAGCAGACGCGCAGATGATGGTACATATTAGTCCTAAGGTTTGTAAGATTAATTAAATAGATTGGAAGGTGCTGAGTTGCCCATGTCAAGAGCTGAAGGCTGTATTGTACCTCCTTGACGACGCAGGAGCAAGCTGCCATGTGCTGTCAGCCTTGTCCCTTCTGAGAATTCGACTGGGACTCGCCAACTCCTTGTGCTTAGGGAGCCTCCAGATGTTTTGGTCCCAGTTTACGGGGTGGCACTGAGGACACTTGGAGCTGTTTGGCATGTGCCTTCCCATTGCGAGACAAGGCACAAGATCTGCCCGTTCACTGGCACGAATCGGGGCACTGGCTTCAAAGCAGTGTGATGGAAGTCTTGTTGCCCAGTACTGAGGCTCATGTTGCCCTATTCTCCCACCAAAACAAAGAATTTGGTAGGAGGATGTTTTGGGACTTGTCAGAAATTATTATCCCCTTCATCCTCAGCCAAGTGAGCAAGAGACAGCTTTCATGAATTTTTGCTGTAGCACTGTAACCTTGCAACAAGAAAGGGCAGTGACCTGAAGCAGTGTTAAAAGATAATAACTGCCTTAAAGTTGCAAAGAGTTACTACTTTATTGTGTATCCTGACACACACGTCCTGCCCAAAGCCCGCAGGGCTTCAGCCTTCTGGTCGCTGGTGCTGATGGTGATGTCTGCCATGTTGTGAGCCGCGGGGAAAGCTGTCCGGCCCGGCTGCAGACCTCCCTGCTTGCAGCTGGCTGGTAATTGGTTATCTGCAGGACAAGGTGCTTGCGTTGAATATATGAGAGGACATAAAACTCTTTCATAAAAGCTCCTGCTTTCAGTCTTTCACGGCTGCCTCTTCTGTCACTGAGTGAGGTGCTAAACCATTTTTTTTTTCGTCCTTTGGAGAGGTTGCTGCAGGTTTGAGCTGGGTGTGGGGTCTGCCAACGTTCCCTCCCTTTGGGTACCAGATAGGTGCTATCTGAGTAATCTTCTAAAAGTGTTTGTTTTTGCGAAGTCCCAGGCAGTGCCACGGCACAAACATACGGGTCAGGCAATGGTCCGTTGACACACGGGCCTGGCAGCACTTGGCTGCCAAAGCTGCCGTTCGGTTGCAGTTTTATCATGACTGCTTTGCCCTGCATTGCCAGCTCTGCCTAGGTCACTCCCTGACACAGCATTTCCTTCAGGGCTGTGGGGAGACGGGCAGGAAGAGCTTTTCCTAGAAGCTGTGAGGGACCTCAAAGAGCGATGGCAGATCAGGCCCTGGATGAGACTTTCCTCAAGACTGCCTGTGTAACTGGCATGAGACATCCAACAAGTGCCTGACCAATGTGACAGGTTCAGTGTGTGAACCTCAGTAATTAAAAAATAATGGTGTTAACACCAGAGGAACAGCTGTGACATCAATCAAAGGTGTGAGACAGCCCAATAGTACCTGTTTTGTGAGGACAGGGGCAGAGCTGCTGTGGAGACATCAGCACATTCTCATTAACTACAAGTGTCTGATTACCCCTGATGGACAAGCCTGGAGGAAAAAGTGTGGCCACAACTATTTGGGCACCTTACAAGGCTGTGGAGTGGGAGCCCTTCCCTGGTCTGGTGCCTGGGCTTGGGGGAAGGCAAAATATGCACGGGCTCACCGTCAAACTGAAACCTCTCGTCTGGCAGACTTGTCACCAGGGGCCTGGTGCTGGGATATAACCTACTGAAGGACTGTCAGCTTAATTTGGAGCCCTGACAGGAAGGCCACCGCTGTGCTGGTGCCAAGGTGTTTCCCCAGTGACCAACCTATCGCTTCACAGCCGTCAGTCAGCTGCGTCTCCCAAACCGGCTCTGCTGCCACAAGGAAAACGCTGAGTCAAGGACCTCAACTGAGCTGGAGAAAGGTGAAATTGGCCGTGAGCTGCAACTCAGCAGCTCTGTCTGAAAACAGCATGGGGCAAAAATGATCTTTCTGCAGATATCTTTTTACCAAGGTACAGCCATTTCATTAGCTGTGCTGCTAATGAGGTATTTGGCTTTTCCTTAGAGGGAGGCCTGCTCTCACTAAAACCCTTTTTGTAATAGTAATAGGGTTTTTGTCTGGAGGAGACTATCCAAATTTGGCCCTTTATTAACCAATTAAACTGTGAGGATTTAAGCAGCTTCTTGGATGGATGTTAACACCATGTCACGTTGCTGTTTGACTTAATACCTCAGAGCAAGACTGCCTCTGTTACACGGTGCGGGATCTGGCCAAAGGCAGCAGATCAAAGCATTAGTGGAAATTCAGGAGGGCAAACAGGGAGAAGAGCAAAATGCACTGTGCACCAGTTCTTTCTTCCCTGTCTCCCCTTGCTTACCTTGCTTTTTCCCTGCGGTTTTCTGTACATTCCTATCCTTGCTCTTGGACAAACCGTTCTTGCTGTAACTGTTTGTACAAGACAGTGATACTGCTTATGAGAGTTAGGAAGAAATAATATTGGGGGAGGAGAAAAAAAACAACAGGGACAACTTCACTGTATTAGTCATTGCTGCAGAGACCAATTACCCTTGTGATGAAAGACCACCTGTATTTTGTTAACCATCAGCTGGCAACATATGGATGTCCTAATTCAATCAGACCAATCATCAAAGGAATAATACTTGTTGGAGAAAGCTTTCCCTGTGCAGGGTTATAAACTGTGTGCTGGAGGGATGAAAGGGGAGGTGGCCTGTGAGAAGTTAGTTGCAATGTCTTGAGCATCGGTTAATGCTTTACTGTCCTTGTTAGCTTTCTGTTCATTTTGGGCACTTGATGGTTTTGTTGTGTGTGGGGGGGGGTGTTCAATATTCCCTTTCCATATTTTACATAAAAACTCACTGCAATGCGAGCGTAAGGATGTTTTACTGTGCTGTTGTTTTATGGGAATGCTTGCCTTAATTTATGTCCTCTAAAAGCACGCTGTTCTGGTACTCGTGGTAGACAAGTGCACTGCGTTGTAGACTGTCCAAGAGGCAAACTTGCAGGTAACTGAACTATTTGCAGTAGTTTTGCGTAAGCTGTGAAGAGTTTCTCACAGATGCCAGCAGGTAAGAGGTTTGGGGGGAGAGATAACACCTTCTATTTGATCAGCTGAGGCAGCTGGAAAACACACATGTTCATGCTTGTTCTGACCAGTATGACTACTGGTACTTAAGGATTTACTTTTTGTTTCTGAGCTGTCACCTAATATGATAAAATACACTTCTCTCTCCAAACCTTGCTTCCATTCCTGTGTTAGTGAGAATTATGTATCAAGTGGAAACCCGGTCTCTTCTGTAACTGGATACCACACCTCACTGAGTGCTTAGCATCCTGGAGGTACTTGATTTATAAGTAGTAGCAAAACTCAAGTTAAGCATGGGTTAAACAAATACTCTTAGTCCAGCAATGTCTCCAGGGTTATAAAACAAGTTAGCAGGAGGGTGAGAAGAGACCCCAGGAATTCTGACTCCAGTGCCCTGCAGTTGCTCCCAGACCTAAAACATTTCACTGCATTCCATGTATCTCACATTGCTTTGCAGGGTGTAGACATTCCTTCCTTTTCAGTGTCAGAGGGGTTAATGGTCCTGCCTTCTTGTCTGCTAGCACTACCCTGCTCCACCTCTGCAAGCTATCCTTAATTTGTCTCCAAGAGCTGGAAGATTAAACTGAGACCAACACTGCCTTTGCATAGCGGTCAGTGAGGTGCAAGCAGCAGGTTGAGGATTGTCAGACTCCACGCTGCTCCGTAACCCCCTTCCAGGAGCCACCAGCACAGGGGATGTGCACCTTGAGCTTGTCCAGTCACTTTTGAAGCTTGCTTATGCTTATGGCTTGTGCAACAGAAATGGCAGTGAATTCCACAGTTCCCTGTGGCTTTTCTCATCTCTGAGTTAGGTTGTGCGTTATTCTTCCCAAGTCTGTTACTTTCTTGCCTGGATGCTTAGGATTTTGGCTTTAAGGGGTTTTGCTGATGCATAGAAGACCTGTTGAAGTGAGAATTTCAGATAAACAAGAGAAGTGGAAAGGAAGCTGTGCTGCTCTCCAGTGTTACTGGATAAAATACTCCCACGTGTAGCTCCTTGAGTTCGACTCACGTTCTGCACCCCCCAAAACCATAGTAATGTGGAGACGAGACCAGCTCGAGCGAAGCTTTCTGAATAAATCAGTCTCACTGTCCTGTGGTGTTCCAAGTCCCAGATGGGACTTACTCTGTACCTTAAAATCAGCAAGTTTGGGTTTTATTAGCCCTGGAGGGGCAGTAAATTTTAGAGCTGAGCCGGAGGAGCAGAGGGAAGAGGAAGAGGCAAGCAAGGAGGTGTAGCACTGGGTAAGGATGTGCTCGAGAAAGTCCCTGCTGCTTACTGCAGCCCAGGAAGGCAAATTGAAATTGAATCTACAGTGCACGAGGGAGCTGTTGGAGGTGACTAGGATGGGGTAAGGATTTGGGAAGTCTGCGTGAGTGAAGGCTGCATTCGCCGCAGGCAAGAATGAGGATGCTGGCAAAAGTAAGGTGAAGAGAAACGTGATATGGGCTATCTCCATTAAGTCCAGAAGTCTGGATCCTCACATCAAAAGGCTCTTTAACTTATGTTAAAATCCAGCTCTTTATTTTCATCGATAACCATGGGGATTAGGTATCTAAAAATCTGGGCTAAATGTTGCCTTTCTGGATCACAGTCATTGGCTGATTCTCAAGGGCATTGCTGTGTGCCTCCTCCTAGAACATGGAACGCACGTGGTCTCAGTTTTCTTGCAAAGCAAGCTTGTTTTGTGAATAAACAGCGTGTTTTGATGGTGGGTGTGGGTGGTTGTCAGGAGGGGAAGCGAGTGTGCTAGGAGCCTTGTTCCCAAAGAGATCCTGGTGTTTACTGAAGACACCAGTTACTGCCTCCAACCCACCATTAGTTGTCTTCTGCCCATAGCACACTGATGTGCTGATAACACTTGCATTGAGTAAAACACTCTTAAGAAAAAAAAAGACTCTTGAGTTTCAGGAGTACCACTCACTGCTGTTTTACTTTTTGGCTGGCATTTTTTTGGAGAGGTTTTTGAGACTGGAGGTGGCAAAGGAAGGAAATGCTTTTGTGTTTTAGTTTTGTTTCTAATGCCCCGTACAGCAGTTTTATTAACTGGAAAACCTCCAACTGTGAATTGGATGATGTTACACAGCGTAACTTGTTCCCAGCCGTGTGGCTGAGAGTACTTGCGCCCCTGAGCCTGAGCCATACCCTCCCACCTAGGGTTAGGGCGTGAAATAAAAGCTGCATTTGCCCTGTTTTGCTGATTCAAGGAAAACATTGTTGCTTTTCACGCTGAGGGGGGATGTTGAGCTTTTCAAACAAAGTGCAAACCTTGAACAAATCGGCTGTCACTAGCTCATCAAAAAGCGTCCCTGTTTGAGTTGAGGTGCTGGCAATGACAGATACAGCAAACCAACAGGTTTGTTGGGTTTTTTAAGAGTTTGCACAGAGTTTATCCACCACAAAGTTGGTAGTAGGATGGCTATACTTTCACATTCTTCCCTGCTTGTATGAGTGGAGTTTTCTACCACAGTATGAAAGAACACATTGCAAACCAGACTTCCATAGCAGTGATCTGCACTTTGTGTTATCCAGGCACTTCCCAAGCATTGACATTGTGATTCCTGCCTGAGGAGCATTTCTTCAGATTGCCTACCAGATTTCTGTCCCATCTCCCATGCTGAGACAGAGAAGTGACTTGCCATGTGTAGCATCTCAGTTGGCAAATGAGACTGAGAATTTAGAAAGAGCTTTTAGTCATGTTCCTACCGCCTTCTGCATGTGTGTATGTTTAAGTTACTACCTCAGCTTTCTGTCCAGGAGACTTAACAACAGAGCATTTCTCAGACCTGCATTTTCACTTCTTATTTTCTGTTGTGCAAAGCAGGGAAAAGGAGGGTTGAGACCCCAGCCTTTGTTGTGAGAGTGTCTTGGTTCTTCCACAATATCCTGGAGACTTTATTTCTCTGAGAGGGATGTAAGAGAGAGGAATGAGATTTGTTTAAATGGATCCCTTTAGATTTAAGGTCTTGCTTCATTGTCAGCTGTGAGTGTAGAAATGGGATTTTATGTTTAGGAGCAGACCTTTCCCATTCTACATCCCAGAAGATGTGCATCTAGTCCTGCTCAGCCTTCAGTGCCGGATCCAGCTGCTACACAGTGGAGTCCACGCTAGCACTGTCACGAGTTAAAAGTTCAGCAGATGATTCGTTATTTTTCCTGCCAGCTTCTCTCTGGAGCTGTGCTAGGTGGCATAGAACTGCTGTCTGCTTGCCAAACGTGATGTTTAGGACAGAATGGGCTGGTGGAAGTTGCTCAGTGGGTAGGCAGAGCTCCCCGTGCCTGGTAGCAGTGACTCGGGGCTGTTGCTCCCTTTCCACGGGAGATGTCTCTGGATGGCAGACAGCCTGCCAGAGACAGAGCAAATAAATGAACGGCGCTCCGATTACAGCAGGTGGGCAGTAAATCAGCAGGGTCCTCACAGCAGCCATGAGGGTCTGCTGCCAGCTGGACCACAAGCTGAAATCACCTTTTGCTGTGCTGAAATTGTAGGAGCAGAGTCCTGGCTGCAGCCTGCTGCGTCACCCCACGTGCCACCCTCTGTGGCTCTGGGGACGGTGAGTGTGCTTGGCAGGCAGTGCTGGAGTGAAGCTGGCTTACTGCAGTGAGGTGGGGAAGTGGCACAGAGCAGTCACAGGACTGATTTTGCAGGGTCTGCACCTTCTGTTCTTCGTAACCTCTGTCCCTCCACGGGAAGGCAGTGGAAGAGGAGCAGAAGGGCTGGTGTTGACTGACTGCCTCCAACCCAAATTAAGGAATTACTAGTTGCAACCTGCCCATGTAGCACAAAGTGGCTTCTGTTGCCTGAAGGGTCTTCTCCTTTTCTGCTGTTCACAGACACATGATTCAGTAGAGACCATGGCTTGTGACCCCACTGATGCCCTAGGATACGTTGCTGTGTGTGAATCTGTGTCCTTTTTCAGCCAGTTGTGTTCACAACTGCTGTTATGGATGAAGAAAAGGGAGATTTGAAGGTGGCACTTAAACTGTTGTCATTCAGTAGGCTCCTCTGTGCAGCAAGAGGATGAGCCTCCTTCTGTACAGTTTTCTCTCTCCTGGAGAGGGAGTGTAAATCTAACTTGAGGTGTCTGCAGCGAGGGTCGGTGTGGCTGGGTCTTCCTTCCCTCTGTGAGAGACTTTGTCCTGTACCAGGTGTATAGAAAACATCTTAGTGTTATGATTTAGCACCAAGTTTGTGTTCTTGTGTCTAGTTCTGCTTTTCCTTAAAGAGGCTTTTGGGGCTTAATTAAAGTTACTACCTAACTTTAACTCCCCGGTGTCCTTGGGTTCACAGTAGTCAAGGGAGAGACAGGCTGTTCTGCAGGAGCTGAGCTGAGGGACTCGGTGCTCATCTCTGGAGATGCTGCTCTCCAGGAACTGCTCCTGCATCTAAGGATGCTGTCATCAGCTCAAGTCTCTCCCTTTGATGTTAAGGGTGGGTGGTTAGAGTATCCCCCTTACACACACACACACTTCAAACACAGATTGTGCAGGATTACCGCTGGGTAACGACCAAATCCCAGGCAGTGGAGACTGTTTAATCACACTCCTCTGTCTCTACTGGATTAACGTAATTAATGTAAGCCCTTTTGGATGAGCGACCTGTTATTTGTCTGGCACAGCTCTTCATTTGTGCAGTGCTGTGCATATACCCTGATGCTCTAAAAATGACGATGAAGATCTAATCCCAGTCGCATACAACTGGTGACCAAGTAAATCTCCATTTACAGACAACTAGTTTACTACTCCCTTCAGGGGAAGTTGTAGACTATTTAAAAAAATTAAGAATGCCCAAGGTTAAGTCAGGATGATCATTTCTCAAGTTACTTCAAGGGAAATTAAAACGGGATTTCTTTATTTTAATGTCGTCTCTCTGGGGAGCAAAGAAAGTTATTAATAAACTGAAGGTTCGTCAGTGCCTTATGGTCCTGGCCCATTTCAGGGGTGACGTAGAGCTTGCTGTGCAGTGGAGCTGTGCCTCTATCACCTGGATTCGTGGCAAGGAGGCAAAAAGTGTTTCCCAGACCTGTGGCATCCCACTGGCCTTGAAATCCCGTTGGCTAAGTTCCTCCCTCCTGTTTCTCTGCATTTCTTGTGCAGCTGAACATGAGCTGAACCTCAACAGGAGATTCTGTCTCCCTTATCTCCCACTTTTTCAGGGTTTTCTAGCAGGAAATTGGAGAGAGTTTATTTAAGACAGAAAGAAAACCAAAAACCAGTAAAACCTTGCAAAAATGAATGTAACGAGTCAAATGCTTAACTTGACTATTGATTTCTGAAGAGACATGCCTTTAATATGCTTTTGTGTAGCAGAAGTACTGGCAATATTTTATTTTTTTAATGAAAGTCATCTTCTGCTTTCATTTTTCCAAATTTTAACTGTAACCTTTTATATTCAACAAAATTACAAATATAATCATTTCGTAAGGAGTAAAATCACCTTTTATCAGTTCTGGTGGATTGTTTTCTAGATCTTGGCTGTACCCATCTGTGCAGAAGGAAGAGGCTTTCTGGAGCATTCTCTGAAAAACAAACGCTTGTGTCCAAGCTTGAAAATTAGCATGAAAGTGACATTTTCTATTTGGCCAGCAGCTAAAAAGCCTGTTATTTTCAGTGAGGTTAAAAGCAACCTCAGCTGGGCAGCTCCGGCCTCCGGGATCCCAGCTTGCCCCAGCAAAGGCGCTGCGG
This sequence comes from Ardeotis arabs, assembly GCA_011801015.1. NCBI lineage: Eukaryota > Metazoa > Chordata > Aves > Otidiformes > Otididae > Ardeotis > Ardeotis arabs. Next base: position 63,750 of record JAAGAY010132516.1, read on the forward strand.
GCAGCGGTCTTGCCGGCCGTGGGAACTGGCCGTGCTCCTACCGGGAGCTCTGCAGCGGGCAGCGTGTCCCGGGCTGCCCTTCTCCCGTCCCACTTCCTCCACGTGCCCTTCGGAGGAGCAAGAAGCCCTTTCCATGGGGTGCACAGGGTGAAGAGGCTTGCTGAAAACATGAGCTGATCATTGAACAGGCAGTATGTGGCTGTGTGTTGCCTCTGATTTGTATTCAGCGCTGGTAAAGTGCACTCATCACCCAGTCTGTGCTCCCAAGCCTTATTATGGCTAATGAAAAGGCATTTTCCCATCATTTTTCTCCCTGAAGCCACATGGGGTTAGGACTTTTGGATGCTGTGCAAATCCCAAGTGCTCTGTGAAGAGGCCAGGATCATCAGTATACCTGGACCAAATAGGATGGGGTGTTTATTTTTCAGCTGCAAGAAGCCCAGTATGTAAGGTTTGTGTGGAGCACAATTTGCAACCGAATAAATATCTTGGCATGTCACGTTTTACACAGCAGAAATGCTTCTGACTTTCCAGCCCTTGGTATCTGTAACTCACTTGAAAGAATTGCTGACGTCTGCCCAAATGCCAATATCTTCTGAGCCGTATGAACCTTAATATCATGGCTTAAGCTTTAGTCTTCGAGCTGTGCAGCACAGCTAAAAGGAAGCTGTGTTTCTGGCACTGAGGGAGATCCTGACTTTTAACCCGCTAGATTTTTATTTATTTTTCCTACTGTGCTTTTTGTTGAATTGCAAAGTCAACTTAATTCCAGGGCTTCTAAATGGCATATGATTCCTACACGATGATGGTAAATCTCCTTTGGGCTGTTTACACCATCTGATACTGGTGACCTAAACAGGGGTAAGGTCAGGGTAGCAGAAAGCAGGGCACTGGTGTTATCTTTCCTTGCTACCCTTTCTTTACCCATAGTAGAAAAGCAGGTCACATCACTGCTTTATTCCCCTCTTCCTCTCAATTTTTCCACTCCCTTGGCTCAGTCTTCTTTCCTTTGCCACTCCCTGTTGCCAGACTCTCTCCTTTTCCACCCCAAGTGGGTTTGCATTCAGTCTCAGAGCTGTTCAGCGGCTTTATCATTGCCTTCCTGCACGGGATGCTCTTGTCGAAGGGTCTGAGTCTATTTCTCTTCTGGCTGTGGGGAACTAATGGGGGATGTCCCGTTCCACTGGGACTTCCAGCAGAGCTGTTTGTGTCACCGTGCCCTGTTCAGTCAAAAAGGTCCAGGTTTAGAAGATCAACTGTTTACAGGATTAAAGCTGGTATGGATTGTTTTGGCAGAACCAAGTTGGGGGAGGTTGTACTCAATGGTTTTGCTAAGTGACCTCTGGTAGGGAGAGATGAGGAGCAGCTGGGAGAAGAAGCCCTTTGCAGCCCTCAGCTGCAGCAAGAATGGTGCCCGTTAACCCTGGGATCTGCCAAAATATCTGTCACCCCATCACTGATACATCCTCTGTGCTACACCCCTTAGTGGGGTCTGTACAGGAAGGAATGTGGGCTTCAGAGGAAGTGGAGGTACAGCCTCAGCCCAGGTGACAATTTTGGATGCTCTTCTGATGGAGTAGATCCTGGAACCAGCTGTGTGGCCTGGATCTGTCCTGATGAGCATCAGAGGTTTAGTAAACTTCCTGCTTCAGGGCTCATGTAGGCCTGTGAATGCTATAAAAGTTGCAAGGAGAACTGCATGGGGGCTGTATGATGGTTGACGCTTCCTCCCCTACATATCTCTAGCAGAGATGCAACTATTGGGACCCTTGACACTGGGAATATGATGGAAATGGTGACTTTTCCTAGTGAGAGGAGGGGAGCTGACACCATTCACTGCAATTTATTCTAATGTCCCCCATTCTTCCCTCCTTTATGGGCATAGTTTGAATCTCGCAGTTTTTTTCTGATGACTGAAGTACCTTTTTACCCAGTAATTCACCTTATTAAGCTCCTAAGGGTTTGTCAGACTTCCTGGAAGTCTTCTGCAAACATGCTTGAATGTTGTGAATGTCACTCATGGAAGGGCACTGACTGTCATTTATAAGTATGAAAGATCATGTGCTAGAGCGGGAGTTTGGAATTTGGTGCTAACCAGTATAGACCAGTTCAGCCCAGAGCCCTTTGCATACCCTGGAGGAGGGACCAGAAGTGGTCTGTGAGGCTTGGTCATGGTGCCTGAGGTGTAATTCCCCTCATCGTGCAAGGAATCGCTGCTGATGTTCCTCCCTATCCCACCCACTTCGTTCAGTGTCAAAAGTAAGATTGTAGAAAATGAAATGGTTTTCGTCTTGGTGCAGCTATTAATGTTACACACTGCAGGAGAACTCTTTAAGGAGGCCAGTGACCTTCATCCATGTGGAATAAGTGCTGAATAATGGAGAGCTTTCATGTTCCCACAAAAAGAAAGTGGTTTTTTAAATCAACTGGAGATGTTTCAGACATGGAGGAGAAAAAAAAGCAAAACAAACTGCATTAGGAAACGGCGGGCAGAGTGTGCATGGAAACAGAGCAGTGGCTTCTGCCACCTGGTAGGTGCTGCTGTTTGCTGAGGCCTCTCATGAGCACGTGAAGAAGCTGCACCGGCCTGTCTCGCCTGCTCCGGTGGTACCCGGAGACCTTGGTGAGTGCGATCCCTTCCCAGTGCGTTCAGCCTTTCTCCTCTCCAGCCCAGAGACCTGCTTGGTTTCTGCATCGCCAGCCCCTACCTTGGATTTCTCTCTCTCTTTCCTTGAACTGATTCACATTACGTGCTTCTCTGGTGGCCTCTGGCAATGCATGATGCACTTCAGCCATTCATTTATGGAAAGAAATGCATCTTGAACAATTTATATATAGCCTGTCCTCTGTCTCCCCACCTTCAAGTTCTTTCTTCAAGGAAGCAGCATGTCCTGGGAGCAAAGTTCTTGTTTCCCAGTGGTCTCTTTCCTCACCCTCTGCACCCTGTGCTCACTTTTAATGGGGCTGTTCAGAGCGGCCCGCTCACTGAAAGGACCCTGCTTCCACACCCCTTTGCTTTGTGGGGGTTTGCGTGAGCTCTGCCACCTTGTTGATGAATGGGTGCTTAAAACCTGAGCTGCTCCGGGAGAGTTTGTCAGATTTGTTTCCTGCCTGAAACAAATTTAGCTAAATAATCTGAAAGATCCATTTGTGCCTCTGTCACCCAGGAGCCGGCAGGAACCTGTCACTTGAGATAACAGTAATCTTAAAGTAACTACACAGAGCAACCAAAAACTGCTGAGATGGGATGGGTGGGAGTTTTTACTTCCATCCTTTTAGAAGCCAGGTTACTGCCTATGAGGCAAGTTTGATTTGGGACCCTTGGATTCAGACTTTGGCACCAGTTGGTTCTAAGCTTCTTCCTTATATGTTGCAGTTGCTTTTATTTTTCTTCAGCTGTAGTTTGGGTGGTGGGACTTTCCTTTAATGCAGTAAAAATTATAAAAGCCAACAAAAAAAAATGGAATCGCATTGCTTCTGTGTGGCTTTTTTGTAGTATTTGCATGCTTCTGGCAGCGTGACAGGAGAACAGTTTCATTAGTATGTGGTTATGTTGAAGGAGCTCTGGGAGAATATCACAGGCTTTTCCTTGAAAACAGTTGAGTGAAGGTACAAACACAGATTCTCGTGTGAGAAGAGAAGGAACTGATATTTGGGCCTTGGACAACAGAAGCTATTAAAATTTTGGCTTCCTGACAAAGTAGCAACAGCTACTATGTCTTTGCCATACATGACAAATAAGTAGGATGCACCTCAGTGTTTCAGAGGGCCGCTTGTCCGTGTGTTGTCTTGCCTGGCACTGAGGGATCTGCTGTTCCCAGCATGGAGGACCGAGGATGGTGGGACTGGGGAGACTGGTACATGTGGAGTGGAGCAGGCGTTCCGTTTTGTGGGCAAGGGTGTCAGAGGTTAGGAGAAGAGGACAGTATCCTAGGTCTATCCTGAATGGACAGAGACATATTTTTCATCACTAAGAAAGTAAATAGGAGCCGTTGCTTTGACTTTGTTCGTTTGCAGCAGCAGAAAAGCTGATTTTGGCTCGTGTCCCAGCTTCTTTTTGCATCTGTTTTCACAATGTGCAAAAAGGAAAGGCAATAAATATTTATTATTCCGTAGCCTGGGTGCAGGTTTTATTCCCTAACTATTCTTTCACTGCTCCTGTGGCAGCTTATGATGTGGCTTTGGTGCGTCCCCAGTGTAGGGAAAACTTAAGGAAGGGCTTGCAGGAGATTTTGAAGGGTCCCACTGCCACCCCAAGAAATGTTGTTCAATAATCCTTTCCCATGCTTGTCTCCTGGAAGCCTTGGCTCTGCCTTTCCCCTTTCCCTGTGATTGCAGCGGGCAGCAGCGAGCTCTCCTCTAGCCCCTCAGATGCTGATCTGCCAGTCAGCGTTGCACGGCTGCACAAAGTGCCCGCAAGAGGCTTCCAAGATGGGAACGCTGCACGTCCAGCTGTGCCCCTGCGCCCTCCACCACAACCTACCCTGATCGTGCCCCTAAAAATCCCTGCTCTTGCAGAGGTTTGAGGAGGGGAGGAAAACTGTAATGTTTTATTACTTAGATAATGAGTCATTCTTATGAAATTCATGGTGCATTAGTAGCATCAGCATTCTCAGGAGGGAGAATCAAGAGAAGTGAAACTTCTTATGCAGTATGGACCTTCAGCCTTTGTTTTTTCCTGGAGTTAAAATGCAGTTTCTTTACAGCATATAGAAAATTAGAAAATGAAATTCAAAAGACTGCAATTAAGAGGAAAATACAGAAATTAATATAGCTACACTTTGTCTCTATGTACCAGTGTGATTTATTAGTTTCGATCCAGACCTCTGCTCTTGGGTCGAAGCCTTACACCTTCCTTTCTCATCTTAAAGAAAAAGAGCAGTTTATTTTGTTAAGAGTCCATGGGAGTTGCTGTACACTGGTGTTTTATGGAAAAGCAATCTTGGATTCATGGTCCATCTTGCTTTTTCCCTCTGGACAGCAGGGAAGTAATTAGATGGCAATTTTAAATTAATTTTTTTGTTTTCTTTGAAACTGGAGGGAGTTTGTGTCCATCTTTCTGTGGTGCTGCTGAATTGCCCTCCCCTTCCCATACACATTCATGTCGTTTGTACTGGCATTTGCTGTGCCACATTAAACTTGGGAACAGCTGTGGCCGGCGTCCCTCTTGGCCTGCACCCTGTCTCACATAGTAACCGGTAACAAATGTTCGAATCTGTAAGAAGCAAAGCAAGGTGAGGGTGATCTTCTCCTGGGCATTTGCAACCAAGTTCTGGCTGTTCAGTGGTTTGGTTCAGAGGCTGCGTCTGTACCATTGCTGTATTCAGTGAGCCTGTACTCTCCAAATTTATCTAATCTGACTTTAAGCTGATTTATATTTTAGGCCTTGCAACATCTTGCAGCAGCAAGTTCCACAAATTAAATTCTTTTCAGATTGCTTTTATCTCTTCTGCCTGGGTACCCGCAAGCCATGAGAGAGTAGTTGTGTTTTGTTCACCTCTTCCATGCAATTCAGTCATCTCTAGTCTTCATCTTAAATTCCCAGTCCAGTGGCACTCTCCTTCCATATTTCCATTCCATATTTCTGATTTCCTTGTGTCATCCTGTCTCTCTTTCCTAGTCCTCTTCTTTCCTACGGTTTCTGAGGCTGGATGGCCAGACATTCACATTTGATGCAAGATGCAGGTTTGCTTCAGTTAGACAGTGACATCATGGTGTTGTCTTCCCTTTTCAGTTCCCTTCCCAGTTTTGCAGAACATGCTGGGAGAGGTTTTTCGGTATCGGGATGGAGTTGTTTTTTTGTTTGGTTTTTTTTTTTTTTTCCCCATGACAGCATAATTTACAGCCTGAGCATCGTCTAGCTTTATAATAACTCAGCACTGAGATATTAGAGCAGAATATTTGTCCCACGATCTTGACAGCCCTGCAATTGTGTCATGGGGTGGAGTTGGTTGACTTGATTCCAGGGATGTTTCTCCTTTCTTGCTGGACTCAGGACCTTCTATAACAGGGCTTACTGAGGCCATGATAAATACCTAACAGTTGCTGAACTGGAAGGTGATTTGTTTGGGAAGTCTGCAGCAAGCAGCTGAGAGCAGGATTTGTGAGCAATTGGACTGGGAATCCTTTGGGGTTTTTTTAATAAAGGAAGAGAAATAGAGAGAGGGGGAAAGAACACCGTAGGCATAGGTGCCTGACTTTGTGGAGGTGTGTCTCTGAATGGAGGTATTAAAGCATTGTATGGTATAAAATTAGTTATTATTTTGAAATCAAAGCACTGAAAAGGCAGAGCCTCAAACCTCAGCCTTACACCTGTGTTCCTGCCGCAGTAAATATTTTTGTAAAAATCAATGGAGGGAGCCTACTCAGCAGTGTAAATTCTGTGTAATTATCGAGCAGAGAATTATAGTTGTCATGTATCGATTCCCCCTGCTTTGTTAGATCTTCCTCCTTTCCGCAGAGCTCAATTGCAGTCACAGTGTTGGCATTAAAGAGCTGAAGAGAGGAAAGTGGTTGCTGCTGTTAATCAATACATGGGTAAGGGGGTGCGTGTAAAAATGCACGTGTCTACATACGTTGCTCCAACAGCATCTGACTCGCATAAACAAAACTGCTTCAGGACTGAAATTTCCTCCTCTGGCCGCAGAAAGCTCAGTTGCTCCGGCACTTTGTGTGAGCTAATCTTGAACTGTTTTTTTCGGGGACAGCCCTAGAGATGAGTACATGTGCAGTTCTGGTTCCCTCCTACCTCCCCCGTTGAAAACATCAGCAATGTTTTGTCCTCAAAGTCATCCTAGGATGCTTCACTTCACCTTAGAGGTCGTTGCAATGCAGAAGTGGGTAAAACACTTCCTAAACTGTGTTTCTAGGGGGAACTTGGAAGGAGAATGTCCCCTATCTGACTCAGTTTGCTTTTGCTTTAAAGCCAAAGGATTACATGTGTCATCTTGGGATGGGCTGTTAACATCACAGAATCCCACCGTTTCCAGTGATCCATGCTGAGGAGCTACACAGGATTATTCTGCTTTAAAACAAGCAACTGCAGCTGCTCAGGGGAGCATTTTTCCTTTGACTGCATTATGTGCCAGAGCAATTTAAGTCCACTAAACTGAAATACTGAATAGGGATTTGTGACAGAGTGGCAAAGTCATCCTTATTTTTGGATTCTCGGGAAAGGCAGGTGTTGCTTGCTCAGAGACACACTGTCCTGAGATTCAGGTCACACCTTGGTTAAATGCTGGTCCTTCTGAATACGCTAGTAACGCTGGTGGAGTTTCAAACTGATGGGAGCAGGGGTGTCCAGGATAAGGAGGCTCTGTGGCTGGGGATGTGCGCGGGATCGGCCACTCTTGTGGAGCAGAAAGTCAAAATTTCAAGGGTTAAAAAAAGAAGGGGGACATGGAAAGCTTCAGAAGAAAGTATGTCAAAGCTCAGGTTGCTTTGGATGTTCCAAGGTAGTTGCAGCAAGGGTTTTTCAGGGGGTTGTTTCAAAATTAAATACAGTAAGAAAAGGAACAATCTCAGTTCATTGCACAGCAGGAAATGTTGCTGCATCTGTCGGTCCAAGGGATGGAGGGGCTGCCTTGCTGCTGCTGTTCCTCACGCCTGTGTCAGCCTTTGCATCGATAGCAATGTAACTGTCTCCCGGCCCTGCGGCACTCAGGCAGAGCTGGTGGCTGGGGCCTGGGGAAGCTTTGCATCCCACAGCCACGCTGCTGGCTTAGTGCCGCCTCTTATTCTGATCACATGAGTCTGCTGGTGAGATGGGGACCTCGAAAGTCCTCCTGGCCCCTGGGATCCCTGGATGCTGAGATGGCAGCCACAGGATGCAGCAGCCCCGTGGCTGCTCCGACCTCGTCCTGCTGGGATGCAGAGCCAGCCTGGCATTGGGGTGGGGAGAGGCGTGGTGCGGAGGCTTTCTTTTATCCACATCTTAAAAAAAAAAAAAAAAAGTTATCACCTGACCTTATGATTTTTTACCTTCTCTGAAGAAGTTTTTAAGTAGCTGCTGTCTCTATGGCACTCCAAGCAGAACTGGTTTGTAGTTGATAAGATACACAGCTATTTTCAGCAAACATTCCTCATACAGCCCGCCAGCACAGGGTGGGCTGCAGGCTGTACTGCTAGGATAAATGCAGAAAATGCTCCGGACTGTCTTGTAACTGAAAGCCAACTCCTGCCTACAGCGTCTCATCCTGCAGTGTAGGATGAAGTGGTTATTGATGCAGCTTCTGTCTGTGAGAGGTGGCTGGGGAAGGGAAACCCTCACGCTCTGAATGAAAGGATGGCAGCAAACTTCCAAGGGTTCGTTTCTGATTGGCGTGCGTTTTTCTCAGCTGGCTGAGAAGAGGAGAATCCTGCTTCATAGCACTGTCTGCAGCTCTTAACTTTTCCATTTGTTTTCAGATGTAAATCTTGGATGTGTGGAGGATGTAAATTAAAAAAAAAATGTTTAATTTCTTGTTTATTCCTGAGAGAGCGGAAGCAATCTTGTACAGGACTCGGTATTGCTGTGTTGAATACTATGAGGTGTTTTGGGAGAAGAGGAAGGAGAAGCTTTCCTGTGACTGCAGAAACCAAATTTTACCTTGTGTACAGAGGATCACAGATAGCCTCCCTCCCTCCTCTGATTGTGCCAAGGCAAAATTTTATCACTTGTCAGCCAGTTTCTCTTTTGCCAATGTGTTTGGGTATAAGCTGTCTGTAATAGAGAAAGCCAGGTCAAGGATAAAAATCCCGTACTAATCCACTGTCTATTTAATTTCAGCTAAACCCTCCTGTATTTCTGCCTTTTTACCTCTGTGGGGTCAACAAGGAGGCTGCTGCTTTACTGTCGTGCACAGAGGGAACTGTCTTGTTCTTTTTTTAACCTGATAAAATACCCTGCATTTCTGTGACAATCTGGCCACAGCTTCTCCCCATAACCCTTGTAGCTGCTGGGCTCCTTCCGTAGGGTCACTCCAGGTAACTAGAGTGCTGTGCACCAGCAAATCAAAGCAATGTGTTTTGGGGATTTTTGGCTTTGGCTCCACGTTTGAATCCCTTTCTCCTTCTGCCCCCTCTCCTCAGCCCTGAGGCTGCCTCACATGCCTGTCGTGGTCTCACGTGTGGCAAGACAGTCACTTATTCTATATATTCCTTTATCTGTGATTCTTCTTCCTTCAATGTTATTTAGAGCTCTTATTCCAATTTTTGAAAATACAGCCCTTGCATAAGGTTCTGCAGTTTCCAGTCTTGTCCTCTGTGTTTAGTACAGATGGGTGGGATTTACCACCTAAAAATCACTTATGCCCTATCACTCCATTTAGTTATTCATCCCCTTTTTAGTGACTGCTAGAAAATACAGATGTTAGTGGTGTCCAGGTCTGAAACCCTGCTGAGTTATTTGGTCAGAGGAGAGAAATAAAATGGGAAGCTTTTGTTGTTACAGTATGCAGCGCAAAGCAGGCTATTTATATTTCATTGAGCACTGAAAGTTATTGCAATAAGTGTCTTTTTTGGGTATGATAGTTAAACACAAAGTAATTCAGCTCTGTGATCTGAGAGCAGAACAAACTGAAACAGATTTCCTACCAGGTTTCTATCCCAGTCAACTCTGAGGCTGTATCCAAGCTGCTCAGCAAGAAAAGATGAAGCATGCTGATATATGTGTACCACCTTGCTAGAAAACGTAAAGAAAAAATTGATAATAACACATTTTGTGCTCATTTGCTAGGCACTCCTTCCCACGCAAACAGTCAGAATGAGCTGAAACAATAGGATCAGGAGAGTAGGAACAGGCTGGCAGAGAACAAACTGCTTCTCTATGGGCAGCAAGAAACAGAGGGAGGGAAAATTAAATAGCCAGGCATTTGGAGGACAGAAATGCTGCACTCCAGTAGAGGTAGGGGCAGGGGATGGAGAATGCAGGCTCTCCCCCTACATTGTGTCTACTTTCTAGGTCTCGGGCTTCTGTAGCCGTGAGGATCAGGAGAAGCTTTGCTTCAGGTCTGTAATTCTGTATTTGGCGGGGCTTTTACAACTGCAAGGGGATGTTGTGCAACCATGGGCAGATCTTCCTGCCTGCAGCCCAGCCGCATTACGCCACCACCCATGGAGGGTAACAGAACAGATCCGAGTCTTTCTTGCCTATGTAGTGACCAGGCAAAGCTTTCTCCGTGGGATGCATCAGCTTTTGTAGTGATCCCAGAGAGGCTTTCCTCGTGCAGAGACCATGAAGCATGTGCTGCTTTCCCTCACCCTGAGGTTCTCATCCCTGCTTGCAGCAAGTAAACTGAGTCACGGAGATGCTATGGGCTAGGTTTGTGAAAACTCCCTTTGCATGTTAGCTGTGTAAAAGTGGCTGTTGCCTGAGCAACAGCTAAGATTTATGAAAATCTAGGTTTTACTCTTTGTGCTTCTGACAGCAAATCCATGTTTGTTACTTTGCATTTTGACTCTCAAGATAAATGTCATTGTCGTCAATTAAATATACTAAATCTGTTTATATTTCAGCAGTAAAAACATATCAGGGACTAGATTCTTGCTTAATATAAATCAAGCAAGAATTAATTTACTCTTCTCCTCCCTGTCCTCACAGTTTAAAACTTTGGCCTAACCCAAAGCTTCTTGTGCTTGAAGTGAACATGTGGATTTTTTTCTGTATTGACAATGCTCAGGTTTTGGCTCTTCACCTGTGATTTCCCTGCAGCTCCCTACAGTAAATCACACCAGTGCCCTTGTGCTGTAATGCAAAGTCATGCTGGATAATCACATATCAGCCCAGGAAACATGACTTGGCCCATGATCAAACCTGTTTCACAGTTCAGTATACTCTGTACAAAAGGTTTTTGGCTCATATAAATTAGCCTGTGCTACTCCTGATGCAATGTTCATTTTAGGATTTTATCCTTCCAGACATTAATGAAATGACTTTTGGACGTGTCCCTGGGGGTTTTTTTTGAGGTCTTAAAAAAAAAAAAAAAGTATTCTTGCTTGCTCATGTTTGTGGTTTTTAATAACTAATCCATTTTTCTAGCAGATGTGGTGTTTATTTGGATTTATAAAAGCAAGATGATAAAATACCCAGCCCAAAGACTTAAGTACCCTTGACAAATGTATTCAAAACAAACCAGACATGAAAACAAATCTAGTGACAACCTCTACTGTGTACAGCCGTAGCTGAGTGAGCTCCCCAGCGCTGCAGAAGAAGCAGCCGCTGTAGTCTGTCCTGAAGAGCACCATGGGATGAGAATCGAACCTCCCATCCAGCCTTGACTGGTGTATCAACAGATTTGATCTTCGGGATTTAAGGGGTGACCTGTTTACAGGGAGAGGTGGAGTAGTGCTTGTTAGAATGCTCTTCAGTATCTCCTGGGAGAATGAACCTGGGACCCATCTCTTGCTGTACTCACCAAGTGGCTTCTTGCCTATTGCACCAGATCCAAATAATCAAGGGTTAACTGGGAGTCCCCAAGCAGGATTTACCTCTGTCACATGAAGATGAGTATCAGGTATGGTAAGGAGTGTTAATATTGAATAGAAAACCTTGTCACCCTCTGCGTGAAGGTGTGCATACTGTGCTGCCGCAGAAACCTGAAGATCCAACCAGACTTGCAAGTAATATAATAGTTTAGAGGAAGAGTTCTCTATTACACTTCTGGCATGCTCCCCTCAACCTGATAGTGCCTTCCCTAGGTGGTCTCTGATGAAGCATTACAAATCCTTTAAGAGTTTCTGTGAGCACTGAAATGAGCAAAGCCCATTTTCCCATTTGGGACTGAGATTCATTGACTTAGTCTATGGAGTTGGCATGTCCAGTTGAATCCTTTCCTGTTGGGATGCCTTTATAAGGTTCTCTTTAATGTGGAGTCCCTGGTGTTTGGTAAAATACAGGTTCCCACTGCAATTTTTCTCTCTTGGAGAGACAAGTTGAACCTTTCTGCCTGCTCTGTGAAAATTGTAGGAACTTGTATTTAGGCCTCCACGTCCGTGTTGTATTTGGTTATAAATCCGAGTTGAGATCAGTGTGAGTTTGAGCACCGGACAGAATTTGAGGAAGGATTCCTCTGCCTTTGCAGCTCGCTCACTGCGTGTCCTTGAGCAAGGAGCTGAGTCTGGTGAAGCACCGGCGAGCTGTGCCTCCAGTTTGCCTGGGTTTGTATGTGCACAGAAGCGCGTTTGTGTGTCTGTGTGTCTCCAACCTGGCTAGTCACTCAAGCAAATATGCGGGTTCATTCTGCTCACCTGCTCATTTGAAAATATTGGCTTTAACTTCTTCTGTGTATCTTAGCTTTCTCATCCGTGAAATGGAAATGATAATACTCATTTGGTTACCTCACAAATTTGTTGAGAGGATTAACTAATGTGTGTACAGAGTTTTGAAACCTTACTCAAATATTAAGGTGATTGTTAATAGGCCTTTCAGAATAACACATCTGTCAAATAAAAGAAGCTAGAAGTTGAACTGTCTTCATGCTTTACAGCAATCTGGGCTTCCAGGCTTGCACCAGGTGTGCTTCTCTGGAGGTGGGATTTGTGGGGCTTCCCGTGTCCCTGCTCAAGGGTACGCACCGTGCAAGACTTCACTTTGAAATACCCTTCACAACCTAGTTCTCATGTCTGCTGCCCAGCTCGTCAGCTTGCAAACAGCTGAGCTTGAGGCGTTTTAAGAAGCTTCAGAAGTGTTTTGAAAATCCCCACTTACAAGATTGTTTTCAATTCTCCTAAATGAAGTCTCAGACTGTACTTTTTAAGGATTTTCTTTTTAAGTATAGGTTCAAGGGGGTGAATTTCTATTTCAGAATGCAAGCTTGCTTGAAATGTCATGGCTCTTTGGAGAAGACATCTTCCCCTCCTTCAGCTCTGGTAATCTAGATATACCAACCTTGAACCACTGACAATGTATATAATTGTGATCTTTCTCAAACCCAAGTTGTGTTTATCAGCTTCCATGCCTCTACCTTGGTGTTGTCCTTTCCACATGAAGGTTTTTCATCCTACAGGAAGGAGCAAGTCAATCAAACAACATATCTTCTGAAAATTAGTCTCCCATCTTGTCGCAAAGTTTTAAGAATTAATCTGAAGATGTGTTTCGAGTCTTTGAAATCAGGCGGAGAACACATATGCTGTATCTCTTCCACTTCCAAGCATGCAAGGGGATTAATTTTTTCTAGTTTTCTGTCTTTCTCATTACTCTTGGCCTATTAAAATAGAAATTACTTCCACCCACCATGTTCTGGAAAAAGCTGTTTGCTGTTCTAGCCATAAGGCTCTCATTAGAGTCCATGGGAGGTATATGACTAACCCTTGGTGTGTGCCACTTTAGGAAAAAAAAATGTAGTTACTAACATGGCTTTTTTGTGGAAAATATTTTTGGTGTGAAAAGAGGACTTGATTTTCTCCTTAATCTATAACATATTTATGGGGGAGTTCGCATGCTTCAGTATGCTTTGTATATCCTGGAAGGAATATACCCAGATCTTCTCTTAAAATAGTGGTGGAGTTCGGCCAAAGTATGACAGCTTTGGAGCCTCCTATTCAGTATGTTCAAAACAGAGCTCCCTCTGGGCAATACCTGGTGCGTAAGGTGACTGGGTTTCGGTCGCTTCCATGCTCTGCTTGAGCTCCCTCAGTTCTTCATTCGCTCTTCCCCTGGGGTTGTGTTTAACGTCTCTGTGGGGTACTTGCTTTCCAGCTGCTGGGACAGAGGGGTCATCTCCTTTCTCTGCTGCTGAGTGAATTGGACCGTTGTGGCTTCTCTTACCTCCAGATGATTTTGTGTGCCTGCTAATTTCACATTTTTAGCCCTTAAGTCCCTATGGGGCAGCTTACTTTCCTACCTACTCAAGGCAGACTAAAATCTTCCAAGCCAAAGCTGTTGCCTTGCATGTAATCAACCTCACCACGTGGTTGAGCTGGAGTAGCCTTGCGTAGGCGATGGCTCTGCTGTGCACGCTCAGCGACCCTGGTACTGATGCATGGGGAGAAAGCGTGTTGTACTGATACTGAAAATTGATATTGGAGATGTTTCTGGGTGACTGTGTTGCAGTGGTGCACCTCAAAATAAAGTGAGTTGGTCTGCCAATTTTGTGTGGAAGTTTGGGGCTTCTTTTTAATAGAAGGATTCAGTGAAGAAGTGATGTGGTAATACTAAGGCCTAAAATGAAGTCAAGGGGAAAGATGGAGATCTTTGAGCTTGTGCCATGAGACAGTTTTGGAAGTCTCCATGATAAAGGACTTACAGTGGCTACAGCATTGAGATACATGCTTGGAACGTCATCGTCGAAGTGCTGGTTAACTCATTCCCCCTCAGAGTTGGCAATGCTTGTGGGAAAAAAAAAAAACTCGTTTCTCATCTGTAAGGTGTGAACACTGGTTGTGGTTTTATGTGATTTTGCAAGTTTTTGTCTCTTTATTACCCAGTCAGACTGATGATATGTGAGCAGTCTCTGCAGATGTTGGGATTTTAGCATTGCTGGCTTTTGCCCTTCTCTCATGGAAGCTCGTGGCTGGCTGGCTTTTGAAATATCTCAGTCGTGCATCAATATCTGGCACTGTGGAGGGAAGAAATAAGCCTTTCTGTGAATGTGAAGTGTGCTGAACTAAAGCCAATGATCTTCAGAGCTTTTAATTACTAAACCATTCAAAACCTGCCACTTTGGAGAGAGATATTTTGACACCACTCGAAGGTTTTAACATCTGCTCTTTGTATAGAGCTGAGGCACTTGGTAGAATCTGTTTAATTTTTCATTCTCAGATATTTTCCTTTGTGTTCCTATAACAACAATAATATAGTTTGCAGAATGGGAACTCTGTCAGCAAAGACAGCGAGGTTTTTGTGGTGCAAAAATTAGTTGTTATTGAATTCTCAGCAACTGAGTATGAGCTCATGTTTGGGGAGTAGGGTTGGAGAAGAATTGTGTGGATTATAGTCCAGTTGAGACACTACTGCCTCCAAGACTTTGGATGAATGATTTCAATTACGCTTTCCTCATTTATGAAACTTCACAGGGTGTTGTGGGCTTTGAGTAATATTTTCAAAGAGGTAAAAGCAATGGTTGCTACTAGGATGGAAATGTCTGTCAAACCACATAGAGCTACCAGTTGTTCATCATGGGCTGTGGTTGGACATTTGTTGGTTTTAGTGAAGGTTTTATTTGTGATGGTGAAATGCTCTCA